>JAOXOA010000041.1:1072279-1082841 GCA_028566315.1 Rudbeckia hirta
TAGTCCCCGCCTAGACCGACTAGTCCCAACTCCCCAGTCGACCGACTTAGGAGCGTCTAGCGACTTCTACAACATTGACTAAAAGCCATGTGAAATCAGAACATCTTTTGTCTATGGCATGTCCACTTTAAACACATTGCAATTCTACAAACACCTTGAAACTTACCACCAGGATCAGTTCTCTCTACACTTAATCAGATCTGAAATCACCACAAAGTTGTTTTAATACTTCAATCATATAAATTTATTATTAAAATAAATAATCAGTAGATTTAAAAACCTATGATTACATTTAATGATACGCATTAAATATCCTATTCAGTTACAATTATTGGTAATTAAATTCAAGGCTATTAGAGCATTCCCATTAGGTGTTGTATAATTATGTGAATGAGAGATAGTAATTTTGAAGAAGTAGTATGTGGTTGTGAGTAGGGGATAATAGAAAAGTGTCTTTTCAATAGTAAATTTGGAGAACTACTGTTCAACGCTCTATAACTTTTTAATATTTTTAAAGTGATTGTGAGTGGAGGAGACAAATAAGGTAATAAATGTATAAAAAGGTATTATTTAATTGAAACTAGAGAGAAAAAGGTAGTGAGTTTTAGGTGGTGTTTGTTTTTAAAAAAAAAAACCTCTTCTAACCTCTTATGTCTGCACCGTGAAGACCACGCGCAGACATTTGGCTCTGCAGACCGTTTGTTTTTTAGTAGACATTTCATTAAAAAAAAAAAGGTCTTCAAACCTTTGTGCGTCCTCTTCCCCACAAAGACATGGTTCAATGTCTTCTCACCTCTTCTAACCAATTTCTTCCCCTGTGGGTGTGATCACGAAATCGATCTCTGCTGAACGAAATCAATCTGAACGAAATCGATTTGAACGAATCGAACCTGAAATCGAGGTTCAAACGAACACGAAAACGAAATCGAACTTGGTTTCACGACGACTGGTTTGAACGAAATCTGAACGAAAACGAAAGCGATGATTGGTTTCACGAGCGTAATCGATCTGAAATTTGAACTCGTGAAAACGAAAACGATCTGAAGTCTGAACTCGTGAAAATGAACCTGTAATCCATCTGAAATCTAAACTCGTGAAAACGAAAACGACGACTGAAGATCGATCTGATTCAACCGTCGCCGCACTCGTTTCCAACATCGGAGAAGACATGAAGATATGCTCTAACATGAAGATCGATCGATTGTGAGGACATCGATTGAAGAAGACAAAGATCTGGAAATTGTGTGAGGATTGAACCAGATCGATTGTGAAGACAGGAGAAGATTTGGAAATTGTTTAGGTTAGAGAAGAGAAAGGGGTTTAAAAGAGGTTAGATAACCAAACACTCTTTTTATTACACTCTGCAGACATTTGGTCCACCTCTTCTCGTGCAGACGTTTGCAGATGTGGTCCGCAGACTGCAGACATTTTACCTCTAAAAAATAAACACCACCTTAGGTGAAATTTATGTAGATATAGATAGAGAACCTGATGAGAATGCTCTTAGGTAACTAAAACCTATGATTACAATTAATGATAATCAAATTTTGTATTAAATATCCTATTTGATTATGTAGGGTAGAAAGTAAACCATTCATCACCTCCAAACTAAAACCTATGGCAGCCATCCAAAGCAATTTACCATCACCCTTTTATCGACGGGAAGCAACTAACACATATCACCATCTGATCAACCACCACCCTCTGATCAAGCCACCCTCACTTACCAGCCGAACAACAACCCTCCATCTTCCTCACCTTGTTGATCAACCACCCTACTAGGGGTGTTCAAGATCGGATTATCCGAAATTCGGATATCCGAAGTTTGGATATCCGAAAATTCGGATAATGTATTTTCTATATCCGTATCCGAAATTTCGGATATCTGAAGTTCGGATATCCAAAATTTCGGATACAGATTCAGATATTTAAACGGATACCCGAATTAAAAAAATACAAATTCTTCTTTTTTTTTAAAACCAGTACGTATCTATATTCATTTCAACTTTTTAGCATACAAAACAAGAACCATCAACATCAAATTCAAAGTCATTCAAAATATTCTAAGATACATAACATCAAACCAAACAAAAACCTAAATCATAAGAACATAAAACAATTAAATACAAATTCAAAATAATTCATTCGTTGCGGTTCTGCTCTTTTTTTCTAATAACTAATCTTCAAAGAACAAAAAAAAGGAAAATGTATTTAGTTTCTTAATGCTAAAGAAACAATATTTGGTGAAATGTGGAAACGGAATGACGTGTTTGTTAGGTTACAAGCCTATTTTCATTGTTTATATTATAAAAACTAATAAAATAAAAATAAGTTTTCGGATATCAGATAATCCGATTATCCGAAATTTTTGAAAATTAACATCCGAATCCGAATTTTCGGATAATCCGATATCGGATATCCGAATTATCGGATACCCGAAAATTCGGATAATTTGTATTCGGATTCGGATTTTTTTGAACACCCCTTATTAATCGTGTCACTAGTGGAACCACCTGATCATATTCATTGTCACTAGGAATAATGCGTATACATCGATTCAGGAGGTAACACATTAACTTAGGAAAAACCCTCTTGTGATATTCGAACCCAAGATATTAGGATCTCAAAGCCTTATCTCACAACTAAGATCAGTCACTCCACCATTTATAGAACCACCCGATCATATTCATCTCCATTAGGCATAATGAGTATACACCAATTTAAGAGGTAATCCATTAACTTAGGATCTCTAAGCCTTATCTCACAACTAAGATGTCACCCACGGTCTACACCACCAGAATCATGCCTAGAACACCGCTACACGTCGTTAACGGCAGGCGCAAAAAGCATCTCCGCCATAGCAGTCACGTGCAGTAAGGAAAAGAGTTCTTTTTTTTAGTTTTTTTTTAGCCAATCATGTGGTACAACCTAAAACATATTTTTTAGTTAAACCACTAAGATCGTGTAAAAAGACAGTTTAGGTAAATTCCCATTACCTACGTGACAGGGCGTTATACACCTTTAACAGTAACGGATCCAGGATTTTTCGTCAGCGGGTGCAAAAATGGGTTGGTTAAAATGATTCATCTGAAGGAGCTAAACGGGTCGGTTAAAATGACTTGGCCAAAAAGGCTGATACTCGTTTATAACTAGTAGTAAATTAGAGAAAACTTAAAGTATAATCCTATTCCTAACATCTTAAATGCAACATTTAGGAAACATAAATATAAAAAAAAAATATAGATTGATGTTCTAGTCTCTTCATAAAAAAAAAGTGAACAAATTGTCCCCACCTAAGTGGTGGGGTGACATCTGGGAGGTGGGATAAGACTCAGCTACCATAAGGTCCTGAGTTCGAATCCCACAAGAGGGGTTTTCCCATATTTATTGGTTTTCCTCCTGAATTGGTGTATAGGCATTATTGCCTTGTGGAGATGGATATGATCGGGTGGTTCCACAAATGTGGTCCGTCAGTGATCCTAATTTGCCGTTCAAAAAAAAAAAAGCTGCGAGATATAATCCAGTGAAGTTAAGACTATCCGTAGTCATAGTTGTCCAACTATTACACGACATCGTCACTTCATTAAAGTGCATGTCACATCATCCCTCTACTAACTTCCACTATCTACCACTATCCACCACAAAACTAGTATAACCAGACAACTATCCACGACTGTCACATCACCTCATTTAAATAATATTTTTAAAAGATAGTGGACCATTTGTTTTTTTATTGCATCTTCTAATTAAATGTCACAAAAAATTAGGTGGGGTATAGGTTTGATTTCCTTGCTTGAACAACGAAGTGGTGAACAACGCTGGGTAACAGGCTTTGGGGGGGCGGGGGGGTGTTTGGCCGTTAACCACGTTGAGGTGGCATATGAACGTGAGCCAGTAACGATGACTACGTTTAGACTTAGGAAAATTTTATATATACCCTTTTAAACATAAAATATATGTATATTAGGTTAAATCTCGTGTATAACATGGTATAATTAAGTTTAATGTTAAATCTATACTATATAATGGCGAAACTTGACTAAAATGTTAAGAGGCGAAAGTTGAGGGCTCGTATTAAAATATATACATTTTGTTTTAAACATTAATAAAAATATATATTTTTTAAACTATAATTATAATCTATTAAAATTAATTTTGAAAAATACGAAAAAAAACCCTATGATTTATGTGCAAAAAATTCCAATTATTAACAATAAAAAGCGGTCAAATAAAATAAATAAGTTAACTTTTTTAAACAATAATATCTAGTGAATAACCCGCGCTTCGCAGCGGGATTTCAGTTGGTATCAGTTTCGCTTGTTTTGGCATGCTACCGACACTTGATATAGTAACCAAAAGAGATATAAAAAAAACTTATTACAAAGATGTAAATTGTGCAGGATAAGCGAAGAAAATGCAAAAGAAAATCTCTTTATTCTAGAGTAGAAATGTAACTTAGGTAACGTTCAGTGGTATAAATAAAAATAGTAAAGTTTAGGGATAGAAATGTAAATTAGTCAAATAATATGGATAAAAAATAAAGTAGTTAAAATATAGAGGTTGTATATGTAAATTATAAAAGAGGTTCTAATTGAAAAGTCTAAAACTTTGGTGGCAAAATTATGAAGTTGTAAAAGTATCCTAACAATGTCATTGCGAATTGTATATATATAGCGGTGGTGGTGGTGGCCGCCGGTGGTGGGTGTAGTTCGGGGATGGGCGGCGAGCGATGGTGGCCGGTAAGTGATGGTGGTGGTGATGATAGGTGTAAGATGTGTGAAGATGTTTGAATATGAAAAAGAAAAGCTTTTCTTTTAATACAAAATAAGCTCATTTTAGATCAAATTAAAAAAAAACAAACAGTTTTCAATAGCATATGTCTGCGCGCCTGTAGATATAAGCAAAATAAGCAAAAACAAACACCAGCTAACTTTATACTACCACAAACATATAATTACACCTTTCTTAATTACTTTGACTTTAATACATCACACGGTTATGTAATTATATAAGAGTCTTCATGTCACTAAAATTGATTTTGTTTTTTTTTTAACGGGCCCAATGTAATATATAAAATAGCAAATTAACAAAACACTAATGGCAAAGAATTCTAGAATGTATATGTATTCTATTCGAGATTGTATATGTATTTTATGTTATTAGTGTCTTAGTAATCAGCTATTTTATATATTACAAAAAAATACAAAATCAATTTTAGAGACACCCGTACACACACATGATCGTATAAGCCACATCTTGTCTTCAGGATGGAAAGGGTGGGTTGGAAGACAACCCGAGGTGCAGCAAAGATCATGGGAACTGGCTTAGGGGTTAGTGGGGCCATGTTGCTGACTTTTTACAAGGGTATTGAACTTCACTTGTGGAAAACCAATGTGAACCTGTTGAATGGTCCGCATCATGATTCATCACATGTTCAACATGCAAGCAATAGAGTCCTGGGTTCTTTATTGGCCATCGGTAGTTGCCTAAGTTATTCCATATGGCTAATCATTCAGGTTACTTCAAACTAAAACAAAAACAGATAGTTTCCGTAGCCAACAAATGATTTGGTTTTTGTTATTTGAACAGACAAATATGGTCAAAACATACCCTTGCCCTTGCTCAGTCACGGCTCTCTCATCGATTATGGGCACGATTCAAGCGATCGTGTTTGGGCTATGTACCGAAAGAAATTGGGACGACTGGAAGCTGGGTTGGAATGTTAGACTTGTAACCGTGGCATATTCGGTATGCAGTCATTGCACTGAACATTATGATCAATCGTTATATTTATTTTCCTAAGCAAGTTGTTAATTTAATTATACTTAGGGCATACTAGCATCAGGATTAACATTTTCGTTAATCACATGGTGTGTTCAAATGAAAGGTCCCCTATTTGTAGCGGCATTCAATCCTCTTATGCTTGTGCTTGTGGCGATTGCTGGATCCTTAATGTTGAATGAAACCCTACACTTGGGAAGGTATGTTAATCCCTCCTGCTAAAGACACATGCCCTAACCGTAACAGCCCGTAATGGGTCAATACGGCCGTAACGGGTAGCCCGTAACCAGGTAGCCCGTAACGTCCTGTATTGACCCGTTACGGTTAAAAAATGGGCCCACCCCCTGAATATTCAGGCGGGTCCCACCGAAGTAGTGCCATTACGGCCGTATTAGCCAGTTACGAGGTGTGTGAATAGATTTTTGAGATGTGTATTTAGTAGAAGTGTAGAACTCATGTTAATCTTGTTTAATATCATTAGAAAATTATAAAAGAAAAGTTGAAAAGGGGTTTGTTTAATCTTTTTTACAGTTTGTTGGGTTCAATATTGATTATAATTGGACTCTATGGTTTATTATGGGGCAAAGGCAAAGAGGTAAAGAAGGTGGCTCAGTTGTCTCCGATACGAGAACCAGGCATGAGAACCGGTGATGGTGAATCAGAATGCTCGAGTATTCAACCAAGACGTATCGAGGTTGTTGTGACTTGATCAAATTGAAAACATTTATATGGTGTGATGGGATTATAATAGTAAGCTAGCTTAAGGGATTGTATTACCAGGTATATATCACACTAGAAAAGTCTCACACGTTGCGGCTGAAACAAAAATTTAGGTTGACCTAGTTATCTTTCTATCCAAGCAATCTCTTGTTCAATTCTGATCTCGAATAGCCCATCTTGTATATCCAATTCACCATCGAGTATGTCATGCTCGACATTAGTGGGTGTACCTAGCTATTATGTTTTTTATTTTTTATATACATCGTCATTATATTAATTAAAAAATTTATATATATAAAGTCATATGAATAAGTTATGAATGTTATAAATAAATGGTGGAAATTAAGACATAGATGAGAGGAAAAACACATCATTTGCAATCATAAGTAGGCTTTTGTCTAGCTAGTGTCTTACACTTGTTTGATATTTTTTTTATAAATTGACATCTTTACTCGTCTTTAATGGATTATATAGTAGTATCTATAGATAAGAGTCAAATCATAAGCTTTTGTTTATTGGTAAACAAATGTCGATAAAAGAAAGAAAACGATAAGTGATTTTTTTGATATTTTTTGAACTGCAAAGCAAACTTTCATTAATAAGTATTTAGCAAGGTGCTAAGACAGAAATACATCCACCAATATAGACTCACGAGTAAAAACTCCAAGACCTACAGACACACCCATTACAAGACTCTAGACTCTTTCAAGGAACTTACCTTCGAGGGTTGCAAAAGGGTGAACAACTCGTGTCGTTTACCCGAAAAATTCACGAGAAAAACCCCCAGATACGCCACTGGCTTTCACCTCGCATGTGTTTATGGAGCAGCCCGATCCAGGCCCCTTATGATACCATCCTAACTCGATCTATACAGAGATTTTCAAAGTACATTATTAAATGTCATGAATATTAGGGCCCATACTAACCCATAAATCGAAGGAAAGGTCTGCTAGATTTGCCAGGTATTTCAGCCATAGAAAGGTCTCATCTTTTATATCTTCTAAAATCTTTGTTGGGACAAATTATTTGTCGTTAAATACTTTTCCATTTCAGTGCTCCCAGATCTTCCAAATCGTGGTGTACACGTTAGTTATGGCTATTTTCTTTTTCTTCGGTTGCTGAGTAGAGTAATAATTATTAACAGTCCCGACGATTGAGTGCTTACCTGAAAGAGAGTTATCCCCGATCCAGGATACTAAGAGACACCCTACTGCCTTAGCCTATGAACATGTGATAATGAAGTGGTCCACTGTTTCTTCTTGTGACCCACAATTTGGGCAGAGACTGTTCTCTATTGTAATTCCCCGCTTCATTAGCTCAATCTTTGTTGGGATTTTTCCATCCAGAGAACGCCAAAAAAAAGTGTTCGCCTTCGGTATGACTCAGCTGCACCATCTAAAATTGTTATGATTTTCGGTTTGCAAACCGATTTGGCTCAGCTCGTCCCTTACCATCTTCATAGTATAAGGAAGCATTGGATTAGATCCCCATACCCATTCATCATTAGTGCCTTTGAAATGGACATTAGTTATTATATTGAGCTACTTGTTACATTGGTCCATAGCCTCTGGTGTATCAATTAGTCAAGCCCCTCCTAATTCCACACTTTAATTTCACCCACTTGATTATATTAGTCAATGACCTTAGCCTCTTTATTCATTGCCTTCGATATATGGCTGGAAATAGTTCTTTTAGTGGTTGTGGTGAGGCCCAAATATCATGCCGGAACCTACACTTATCCCCAGTTCTTACTTTGCATAATAGTTTCCATTCAATCACTAGATTGCTTTTGTGAGTTCCTTAGTGATACCACTGATTGTCTTCCACACTCCAGGTTGGTGCTTGTTAACTAGGACTAATCTGTCCTTCCAGTGTTTTTATGTATCGCCTGCATCAACTCTGCCCATAATTGTTTCTCATTTGATTGTAGTCACCACCACCATTTGAGAAGAAGAGCAAGGTTGTATGACGAAGACTACCGATTCCAATACCTCCCAACTTCTTTAAATTTATTAGCCTTTCCCGTGCAATCCACCGTATTTTGTTCCGATAGGTAGAACACCCCCCCCCCCCAAGAAATTTCCTTCGAATTCCCTCCATTGTGTTGATCACTTTGACAGGTGCCTTATCCAATGATAAATAGCATGTTGGGATCTGACCCAGGATAACTTTGAATAGTGTAGTCCTTCCCACGAACGACATACACTTAGCTTTCCATGATGATAGTCTTATGTTGAACTTGTTTATCACTTTCTTCCAACTTTACACTTTGTTCATTCTAGCTCCAACTATAATACCCAAATAATTAAAAGGGAAAGTTCCAATGTGACACCCGAGTGAGTCGCTAATGCTATTCAGTGCTTGATCCGGTGTCCCTAACCCGTAGACCTTGCTCTTTTCCTTATTGACCTGCAACCCCGAGGCTAATGAAAAACATGTAATAATAAGATTCAGATTAATACAATTTTGCTCGTTACCTTGACTGATAAATAGAACATCGTCCACATAGAAAAGGTGTGAAACGATCGGTCCGTCATTGGCATATTTATTCCTTCAAACAGTCCTTCCATCCTTGCATTCAACATGATAATTTCTAGGGCCTCCAAAGGAAGGATGAACTGGAAAGGAGACAACGGGTATCCCTGCCTAAGCCCCGTTCGAAAGAGAAGTCATTCGTTGGCGAGCCGTTGACTAAGACCATGGCAGAACCGGCAAACAGGATACCCATGATCCAACACCTCCACTTATACAGGAAACCCATGTGGTTTAAAATCGAAATTAGGAATTTCTAGTTAAGGGTATCGTATGTCTTGTTGAAGCCAATCTTAAAAAACAACATGGCCTTATTAAGCGTTTTTGCCTAATCATATATTTTGTTTAAAATAAGTGGGGATCACAATATTACGACCCCCACAAACGCCAATTATGTAGGGGATACCAAATCATCTATAACACATCTCAATCGGTTGACAAGTAGTTTAGAAATTACCATATTTGTAATACCGATCAATGAAATTGGCCGGAAATCATTTGGAGTTTTTGGATATTCCGTTTTAGGTATAAGTGTGATAAATAAAGCACTCGCTCCTTTACAAATAGATCCATGAGTGTGGAAATCCTCTGCGGCTGCCATGAACGGTTGTTCCAATATGTCCCAGTACTTTTTTTACGAAAGAGAATGTAAGACCATCCGGTACGGTGCCCGGTCACCCACACTGTAACACCTCAACCCGTCATGGGTTGACGTGTCACAATTCTGTATCATAGGCTGAGCATAGGTCACAAATCCATTCAAATTTTCTCTTTTATTCATAACATATAAATAATCTTGTTACAAAATATCCACTATACAAGTGAGTTTAAGATGATTAGCTAACTTTACACTTCATCTTTAATCCTATGATTCATTGCTCTCCTTAGCTTTGCAATCGTTCCTAGAACCTGCAAAACAAAAATGATTTGAACGGAGTGAGCGCCAACGCTCAGTACGGTATCTCGGTCAAGGAATGTCAATTACGGACATTATATCTTTAAGGTGATACGTCATGTATCAAAATGCTTTATATAAAACATACTTTAAGTCTTGAAAAGCTTTAATGGAATCTTATAAAGTAATACAAAACTTTGTATACTTTTAGAAGATATATCTTGTTCCTTTATAAACATAGGTTGGATACCTCCAACGATTTTACTTTAAAACATTTAAACATATGTCTTTACGTTTTATAAACAGGTCTTATACTTGTAACCCATTTATACGAACATACTTTAGAAATCATACTTTGCTATTTTAAAACGTAGGTTGGATACGTCCAACGAACGTACTTTAAATCTTTGAACATATATCTTTATGCTTTAACGGTGATACATCTCGTATCCAAGTACTTTAAATCAATTAACTTTTCCTTTCAAACACTGACACATTAAAAATATATCTTTCAACTTTATCAAATCATTTGCTGCTCATTCAACACTGTAACCAACGTAGACTCGGGATTGGTTATTAAAACTATTGACATGAAAAAGACTACTCGACATGCTTTTCAAATACTTTACTCTTT
>JAOXOA010000041.1:2649874-2662901 GCA_028566315.1 Rudbeckia hirta
GCGGTTATACCTTAACAAGTGCAAAAACTAAACTATACATAATACGAGCTAATCAACATGATTTTAACCATTTGAACTGTCAAAATTGCCCGATTTCTTTTCCAATCACCCGATATCTGGGTTGTAGATTTTCTATGATTTTTTTTTTTTTATATATAATGCTTTCAATCCGAAATGACCTAAGTACGTCTACTCAGAAACATTTCCAAAGCACGGAAATAACGAAACAAAAACTAGTTAAGTAATAACTATAGCCGAGCTTTTAACACAAAGGTTTAAAATTAAAAAGGCTTATTTGGCTAGTGGTGCGTGTTTTTGGTTAAACAGAAATAAAACGGGTAAAAGGTTCAACAAGGGTGACTAGTGGATGATTTGGGTATGGGAAACACATATAAACAATAAAAGGCTGAAACAAAAGGGTATCCTAAATGCCTCAGTCATTTTCATGCAATTTTACATATATATGATCTTGAAAAGCATAATTTTGACAAGTTCTAATTTACACTAAACATCCGGCGCACTCATGATCCGAAAGAATTGAACATACTAAATAAAAGCACAAAAGGCTCAAAAACTGCTCGCGTCGGGGGAAATGGGTGCAAAGTATAAAAATAGCATACAAGTCAGTTGCATGTTTACCACACTTATCAAGATCTTTTTAACAATAAGTTATGTTCGTCGGTTTTATTCGTGTCAAATGCCTCTTTAAAATACAACCAACCGTTGTAATTACAAAAAATTTAAAAGAAAATTTCAACGGTTTGATTTTATTATATTTTTGTGTTGTGTTTTCTCAAAATGTTGATGCCACAAAAATTAAAATGGGAATTTTTGCAAAAATTTTAGGACAAGCAAAGTTAACAAAGTTAACACCCCTCCTCACACTTGAGCTTCACATTGTCCCCAATGTGAAACGAAGTGGTAAAAGTAACACCCCTCCTCACACTTAAAGTTCACATTGTCCCCAATGTGAAACAAAAAATAGATTAACTATTGTGCAAAGAATAGGGTACAAAAAACTCCCTGGGCATTTCCGTAAAAATACCGAGCCGACGAACGCTCTGCCGGGCTTCTCATCTTTGAGGCTTCTCAAGATTTTCTTCTTTAAATTCTTTCTGCCTATGTACCTGCACAGATGCTAAAAGAAGCAAAGGTAAACGGCAAAAGGTGCCCGATCATCCGTTATGTTATTCAACAAAAATAAATTTAACTACCAAATCAAACGTTTACACTAGAATTCAAAATACATAACAACCGAAATAAAAGAAACAAAAATAAAAGATAGATAGAAACGGTAGCAGTTCTTCAGATGCCTACTCCTCGTCATCGTCCGGGCGGGACCCAGATGGTCCTGACTGATCTGGTCTTGAGCGTTTATCGCCCGGGTACTGGAATGGCCATGTGTCGTGCGGGAAGGCATTCGGGTTCATCTGATGAAGACCCGAAAAGAGTGAGGAGAAACCGGACCGCATCTCTGCGTACATCTCCTCGTCCCGTCTACGCAAGTCCATGCGTAACTCCTCATCCCGCCTCCGTGCCTCATCTCGGGCACTCTCTGTACTTAAACAGTGTGCCCGAAATTCCTGGTAGAAAACGGAGTATGGTGGAGCATCCCCAAACTGCTGGTCCCCATGTGGTGGTGGTGGCTGATCCTGTGGTGGAGGCTGGAAATGTGGCGGGGGCTGAAAATGTGGCGGGGGCTGGTAATAATGCTCCCCCTGCTGAGGGTAAACCAGAGCCAATGGTAGTGGTTGCAGCGCCTCATGATGTGGCTGTGGCTGCTGTGGCGGCTGCTGATGTGGATCAACCGGCAATGGATCCCATATGCTGTTATCGAGACCCCTAAGTCGGATGCCATTAGGGGTATCAGCAATGAGATTCATCCTCTCTAGATCTGCGCGTTTAATCCACAGTCCATCCGTTACGAAAGTGAGAGACGCAACTACATCATCATCATCTAATAGGCCCAATCTCTGGGCAATCTGAGTCACGTACTCACCTCCGTGTATCTCACTACCACTGCGCGTGCCTGCCGCGCTCAAAAAATACTCAGCCATTCGGGCGCCCAGATTAATTGGCGCCTGCTCAACAAGGGCATACAAATACAGAAGGTCAGGTGTGGCTACCTTTCCTGTGCTGTCCTTTCGCCCGCATACAGTATGGGCGAAGACCTTCTGCAGAACTCTGAGTAGCGGATCCCGGATCCGCGTGGCTTTAGAAGTTTGGGGGTTGAAAGGCTGATCATCTGCAGCAATGGTGTCCCAAAACTCAGCTCTAGCCTCAATGCTAGGAAAAGTGTGTTCCTGAGGATAATCCTCATTTTCAGCCTCATGTTCATCATATATTCCTAGCAGAACCCCTAATCTTGACACGGTCATCACCCTCCATTGCCCTCCTAACCTGAATCTAACCGCCGGTACCTGTGTAAAATCATGGTCTTCCCCTGGTTGGGGTGCAACATATGAGTAGGTAGAATAGAACTCAATAGTGAGTTCTCTGTAGATCGGGCGGTTGATTGTAAGCAGTCGGTGCATAGAAGGTGAAAGCATTTGAGCGAGGCGCCTATCCTGACGCAGTGATCGGATAGTATGTGTGTGTAGGCGCCTGGGAACACCGAACTGATTTCGGCGTCCCCACAATTTCCGTGCCTTGCTCCGATATTCCCCAGCATTATTTTCTTGGAATTGCAAATATGCATGATTCATCTGCAAAGAAGAATGAGTCTTGAAATGAGTATCATTAAACAACCCAAAAGACCCATGATTCTTAATACCTACAATCCTACCACTCGTTTCACCACTTATTCTATATATATATGTATTTTTTTTTTTTTTTTTTTTTTATATCTAAACTTATCTATTCACAATTCGGCGTAAAGATCGTTTGAATGAATTTCAAAAGTGATATAACGATCTTAGGCACCAAACTAAGCTAAAGGCGCGTGAAAAACCCCCGAGGCGCAAGAAAAGTACCCGAGGCGCGCGCCTCACGTATTTTACAAAATTGAAAATTTTTTTTTTTTTTCGGTTCCAATCCAATCTTCTATGCCTAAAAGATTAGTATTTCACAAAATCAACTGAATTGGAACAATTTTGGACTCCAAAAATTTATACAGGAGTAAAATTTCACCCTTTAGGGTTCTTGAGCAAATCCATGAATTTTGACATGTAATGGATGAAATCATACTACAATCTTGTTGATAATCACTTAGCAAAGCAATATTCTATCAAATTGAAGCATAAAATTCGGATTTGCTAGACCTAGGGTTTGTAACCTACCAAAAATTTCTAAGAAAAATGCAAGATTTAGGGCTAGAAATCTAAGAATTAATGAAAGATAGGAGAATCCATACCTTGTTTGATGATTAGGAGAGTGATTCTTGCAAAAATTTTCGAGAGGAAGAGAGCAAAAGGGAGCAAGCGGCCGTGCGTATGAAATAAGGGGGTTATGGTTCTGATTTTGGGGTTATAAGGCAACAGCCCCGATTTTCTGTACACGGCGCACGGCCGCGCGGCCTAGTGCACGGCCGTGCGGCTTGGTTGTTTGGCCCGTTTCGCTCGTTTTTCGTTTTGGCTCAATTCCTTAAGGTATTTTTAGTATTTTTCACGGTTTGGAAAAATTTAAATATGTACAAAAATACCCTTTGTGCAAGTCTCATTCTCTGGTCCGGATCGTCCTTACACACACTATACAAAACGCACTCTATTTTTGATTTTTCTTGGATTTTCTTATGTTTTTGGATTTTATAAGATTTTTTTTTTTTTTTTTTATATTTTATTTTAAAAATTAGTTATGCACAATTACACCACACGACGCAAAAATAATTAAAATAAGAAGAATAAAAATTATGAAGTTTGGACAAAAATGCCCCTGGGTACTACATTTTTTTACGAGTCGATAGCTAGACTCACTTCCCTAGATTTTCAAGATGTGGGAAGTAGGAGGTTGACAGATTCAACCTCGAGGTTAAACGGTCCTGAAATGTAATGTTTTAAACGATGACCGTTAACCTTGAAAGCTCGTCCTTCTGGATTTTCAATTAGGACGGTTCCGTATGGAAATACCTCTTTAACGGTATTTGGACCCGTCCATCTGGACTGCAGCTTTCCTGGAAAGAGCCGCAACCTAGAATTATAAAGCAACACGAGATCGCCAGCCTGGAATTCTGCCTTGTTCTTCAGGCGGCTGTCGTGCAGTTTCTTGGTGCGTTCTTTGTATAAAATGGAACTTTCGTAGGCCTGGTTCCGGAGCTCTTCAAGCTCATGAATTTGCAAGAAGCGAATTTCTCCTCCGCTTTCTAAGTGCATATTTGCGTTTTTCAACGCCCAGAACGCCCTGTGTTCCAGTTCCACGGGTAGATGACACGCTTTCCCGTAAACCAACCTAAAGGGAGTTGTCCCAATAGGAGTTTTGTAGGCAGTTCGGAAAGCCCACAATGCATCATCTAACTTCTCTGACCAATCCTTGCGGTTTCTACCGACCGTCTTCTCAAGGATTCTCTTTAGTCCTCGGTTGGTGTTTTCCACCTGCCCACTCGTCTGTGGATGATAGGGCGTGGAAATCCGGTGGTGCACTCCGTAGCGACTTAGGGCTTTCTCGAGTTGAGAATTGCAAAAGTGGGTCCCTCTATCGCTAATAAGTGCTTTAGGCGCACCAAACCGACAAAACAAACTCTTTAGAAACCGAACCACTACCCGGGCGTCATTTGTGGGTAAGGCTTGTGCCTCGGCCCACTTGGACATATAGTCTACTGCCACAAGTATGTATCGGTTTCCTCTACTTGGAGGAAATGGACCCATAAAGTCGATGCCCCATACATCAAAAATTTCACATACTTGGATCCAAGTCTGAGGCATCTGGTCCCGTGCGGATATATTTGTAGATCTCTGACAAGCATCGCACGCGCTGACCCATTTCTGCGAGTCTTTAAACAAAGTAGGCCAATAGAACCCGGACTCAAGCACCTTACGGGCTGTGTAGTTAGCCCCATAATGACCTCCGGTCGGCCCCTCGTGACATTGTCGCAGAATATCAGAAGATTCCCTCCCAAACACACATCTTCGGATCACCTGATCCGCACCGATCCTGAACAAGTAAGGATCATCCCAGAAATAATGCTTAAGGTCCGCGAAGAATTTCCTCTTTTGCTGATGCGTTAACCCTTTTACAAGGATTCTGCACGCGAGGTAATTTGCAATGTCCGCGAACCATGGAGTTTCATCCTCCATCACCTCTATTGTTTCTAATCTCATCAAGGACTCGTGGGGGAAATAGTCATTTATGGGTCCCCCAAGCGAAATCCCCGCGTCTCCATGCTCGAGACGGGAGAGGTGATCTGCAGCAAGATTCAAGGACCCTTTCTTGTCCTGGATTTCGATGTCGAATTCTTGCAGCAGCAGGATCCACCTAATCAAGCGTGGTTTCGCATCCTGCTTGCTGAACAGGTAACGGATTGCAGCGTGATCCGTGTACACAATGGTCTTGGACAGCACCAAATACGACCGAAATTTATCAAACGCGTAGACAACAGCAAGAAGCTCTTTCTCTGTCGTAGTGTAATGCTCCTGCGCATCATGCAGAGTCTTGCTCGCGTAGTAAATCGGGTGGAAGTGTTTCTCCTTCCGCTGTCCCAAGACTGCCCCTATAGCGAAATCGCTTGCGTCGCACATGATTTCGAACGGTAAAGTCCAATCAGGAGCGATCAGAATAGGGGACTCAATCAGTCGCTGCTTCAGAAGGTCAAAGGCCTTCAAGCAGCTCTCTCCAAACAAAAATGGAGCTTCTTTCTCCAACAGCCGGGTCATGGGTCTGGCGATTTTTGAGAAATCTTTGATGAATCGCCTATAGAATCCGGCATGACCCAAGAAGCTCCGGATAGATCTAACCGAAGTAGGGGGAGGAAGTTTAGATATGACATCGACCTTTGCTGGATCGACTTCCAACCCTTTTTGCGAGATCCGGTGACCGAGAACAATGCCTTCCTTTACCATAAAATGGCATTTTTCCCAGTTTAGTACCAAGTTTGTCTCCTCGCACCTGGTTAACATCCTATCCAAATTTTTCAAGCATAGGTCGAATGAACTCCCGTAAACCGAAAAATCATCCATGAAGACTTCCATGGAGTCTTCGACCATGTCATGAAAAATAGCAAGCATGCACCGCTGAAACGTAGCCGGTGCATTGCATAACCCGAATGGCATCCTCCGGTACGCAAATGTCCCAAAGGGACATGTGAATGTGGTTTTCTCCTGATCATTAGGAGCGATCGGAATCTGGAAATACCCTGAAAAACCGTCAAGGAAACAGTAAAAAGCCTTCCCCGACAGACGTTCCAACATCTGATCGATGAATGGAAGCGGGAAGTGATCCTTACGGGTAGCATCATTAAGTTTGCGATAATCAATGCAAACTCTCCACCCTGTAACGGTTCGGGTCGGAATCAGCTCGTTCCGATCATTTGTCACCACAGTCATGCCACCTTTCTTAGGCACAACCTGTACTGGGCTGACCCATGCAGAATCAGAGATGGGATAAATTAAACCGGCATCTAACAGTTTAATGATTTCTTTCTTCACCACCTCCTGCATGTTCGGGTTTAGCCGCCTCTGGTGCTGAGCACGCGGCTTGAAGTCTTCCTCCATGAGGATCTTGTGAGTACAAAAAGAGGGATTAATTCCCTTTATGTCCTCGATCCTCCACGCTATCGCTTGTTTATGAAGCTTTAAAACGTCTAGCAACTTGGACTTTTCTCCCTTTGATAGGGCTGCCGAAATAATGACAGGCAGACTACAGTTTTCGCCCAAAAACGCATACTCAAGATGCGCTGGAAGCTCTTTCATCTCCAGTGGTGCGGGAATCTCAATTACGGGCTCAGAGCCCGCAGCATCCGCACTATCTAAATCAATAAACTGATCCGGACTCTGGGAGTCATCATCACCAATCTGATAGACTGGCTGCTCAACTAAGTCCCCTCCCAGTGAATATGCGTCTGTCTCAGCTTTCTCACCATCCCCCTGAAAATCCGCTTTTACGTACCCGTCAACAATGTCAACAAAGTACAGCGAATCATCCTGGTTAGAAGGATGTTTCATAGCCTCCTCAATATTAAAGGTGACCTTCTCATCGGCCACCCTGACAGTAATCTCACCTGCCGCCACATCTACAATCGTCCTCGCAGTTTTGAGGAACGGGCGGCCCAGTATCAAAGGTACTGTTGCCTGGTCATTTTCTATGTCAAGGATGACAAAATCGATAGGAAATACGAATTTGCCGATCCTGACCAACATGTTCTCCACAAACCCTCTTGGATATTTATACGTTCGGTCAGCTAACCGAATAGTCATCCGTGTGGGTGTAGGCTCCCCAATGCCCAGTTTCTCGAAAAACCAATAAGGCATGAGACTGATACTCGCACCTAAATCAGCTAAAGCATGTGTAATTGGAACATCTCCAATTGCACAGGGGAGTGTGAAGGCGCCCGGATCTTCCATCTTTTCGGGCAGCTTGTTCTGTATGACCATGGAACAGTTCTCACTCATCACCACACAGGTCGAATCCTCAAGTTTTTGTTTGTTTGAGAGGATGTCTTTAAGAAACTTAGAATACTTAGGCATTTGGGCCAAAGCATCTATGAAAGGAATGTTTATGTGGAGTTGTTTTAACATCCCAAGGAATTTTTTAAATGCTTCCTCGTCCTTATGTTTCCTCAACCTGGTGGGATATGGAACCGGGGGAACATGCTCATTGACCGGTTCGCGGGACTGTGCGGTAATTGCTGGGCCTCGCCTAGCTTGCACCTCGCCTGGAACATCGGTCTGGACCTCCTCAGTGATTGGTGGTTGCACCAATATATCAGGTCCCGTAGACTTACCACCTCTCGTGGTAATGGCATTCACGTGCCCCCCTCTCGGGTTCGCTTCCGTATTACCCGGGAGACCTCCTTGCTGTCTCTCAGATAACATCTGGGCCATCTGGCCCACTTGTTTTTCGATGGCTTGCATCGAAGCTTTCTGATTGCGCATTTCTCCCTCATGCGCTGAGAATCTTTCTTCATTCTGCTTGTGGCGTTGCTCAGCTATTTGATTGGCATTTGTAGAATTTGCAAGTAGCTGAGACATCATGTCCTCCAACCTGGAACTGCTCGAACCTCCGCCCTGGGCGTATTGCTGGGTACTTCCACCAGCGCCCTGGGGACGATAGTCGCTATCCACCACAATCGGTGCGTACGGCTGCACCTGGTTCTCGGCTTGGTGGCCTGGACCTCTCCGCTGATTTCGGTCGTCGGGCTGATAGTTCTGTTCTCTCGGCTGGTTCTGGTTTTGGGGTTGGTACTGCTGATTTCTCTGCGGCGCTGGGGCCCTCTGCTGGTACATCTGCTGTTGCGCGGGTGCGCGCTGCTGGTACATCTGCTGTGGCGCGGGTGCGCGCTGCTGGTACCCCAACGGATTCGGATTTCCGCCGTCTGTCCTCCATCCAAAATTAGGATGGTTTCTCCATCCCGGGTTGTAAGTCTCGCTGTAGGGGTCGTTTTTAGGGTGGTTTCGGTTGCCCATGTAATTAACTTCCTCGTGGCCAGATGCCACCTTCTGCAGACAACTTCCCGGCTCATGGGTGATACAGCAATCTTCACACGCGGATTGAGCCTGTGACACGTCTTGATAGTATGATTGTGACTTTGACTGAGACAGTGCCTGGACTTTATCGAATTTTGCTGAAAGCTCTTCGATCTTCTTTGATAAATGCGCGTATGTATCCACCGCATGAACTCCTTGACGAGATGAAGAAGTAGTTGTAACTTTAGGACCTCTACCCGGGCGTTGGCTAGATTTTTGAGCAGATTTCTCGATTAATTCGTAAGCTTCAGCTGGAGTCTTTGTGCCGAAATCTCCTCCTGCGAACACATCTAGCCGCTCTTGTGTGTTCACTGATAAACCCTGGTAAAATATATTGACTAGGTCCCGTTTTGTCAGACCGTGGTGCGGGACATCGATCTGCAGATCTCTAAACCTCTCCCAAGCCACATGCAGTGACTCATCATCATCTTGACGGAACGTCATGATGCGATTTTTCAGTTTCGCCGTCTTCTCCGGCGGGAAATATTTCTCAACAAAACATTGAGCCAATTGGTTCCAAGTAGTGATCGAACCCGCTGGTAGCGATTTCAACCAATTCTTGGCTCGGCCTCTGAGAGAGAAAGGAAATAAACGCAATCGGATTGCGTCATCTGATACGTTCGCGATTGAGAACGTAGAGCAAATTTCTAGAAAGGCAGCAATGTGCTGCCCAGGATCCTCGTGATCCAAACCATCGAACTGCACCGTGTTCTGGATCATGTTTATGGTGCTAGATTTAATTTCAAAGTTCGCAGCGCCCACCTCAGGACGTGCGATACTCGGCGCCAGACCGCCGCATTCTGGTCTCCCATAGGCATTTAAGGGTTGATCGTCGTCAGCCATGTTTACCTCTTCTTCAGAGGATGAGTCCCTCTCCGAGTTCTCCGCCTCCAGTTCACGACCCTCAGGATCCTTCTCTATCTGCTGAGAAACAGCACGAGCTCTGTCCCGTGCTGTTGCTCTGTTGTCTCTTTCTAGTTTAGAGAAATGTTGAATAGCAGCTGATACTGGGGTATGTGACATGTACCTGAAAATGAATATCGAGTAAACATGGTACGACTATCAATACCTACAGAATAGAAAATTCCTAATCTAAAAAGCTATAAACAATTATAAACAATCTAAAATTAAATTTAAAAGAATTTAAATTAATTGATTATTATTTATTTATTTATTTATATTTTATTTAAACTTTTTTTTTTTTTTTTATTTTTTTTTTTTTTTTATTTTTTTTTATTTTATTTTTTAAATAAATTTAATAAAATTGAATAAATAAATAAATAAATAATAAAATAAATTTATAAGTAAATAAAATATAGTTAAATTAAATTCAAAAACTTAGATTTTATTTATTTTAAATTAAAGTTAGGCGATTAAATATTTAATATGATAAATTTTTAATAATATGATTTAAATAAAATATGTATGCTAAAAAAAATCATAAATAACTAGATAATTAGTTAATTAATTAAATGAATGCATTATTAAATAATTATTTTAAATATTTAAATGATAATATATATACTATTTATTTATTTAAGTGATAAAATATATATATACTTAGAAAATTTTATTAAAGAATTTTATTAACAATAATTAAAAATTCCTAAAAAAAATTTAAAACAAGTATAAATACATCATCTTGAAAAATTCAATTGAATTTTATGCATTAAACTGCAAAAGAATAAAAACTCAGTCAGTCCAATTCCGAACAGATAAAACGAATAACGAATAATGAATAAAAATTGTCTAAGTAATTGAATTTTATGAATTTAAATAAATACAAGCAAAATTAACTAGCATGCTTCCTAGGCAAACACATAGACATATCTACCAAGTTGGCACACCAAAAATGCATCTTTACAACACGTATATTAACAAGCAGACATACCCGACAAATACATAGACATAAATGTAAAGTATGTATACTAACAAACTCATATTAACAAGTATTCACGAAATGTACACCGGTATAGGAGTAACTCGGTTCGTTCCAAAAGCTGATTCATTGCTGTGTCCCCGGCAACGGCGCCAAAAACTTGATGCGTGCGTTATGTACGGTTAATTTACAGTTGGTTTTACACACAGTCATGGTTTTAAATTTATAAAAATGATTTATATCTTTAAGTTAAAACACACACAAAAGGGCAAGTGTACCCCGTCATACATGTAGTAAATTTAGATAAGAACCAGATATCGATCCTGAGGACACAAGCGAATAAGCAATTGTACTAAATCTTTATCACTGATTTACCGGTAAAAGATTGTTTTGGAGTTGTTTTTCATGTTTTTATCTAAAAAGCGATAAAATACTTAAAAATACAAGATAACACATATATGCTTGTTTTCATACAACTTAAGCATGTGACTACCGGTTTATGCAAAACAGACACTTTTACCAATTTCTCCTATTTTTAATAAACTACTATCCCGTCAGAGAATCATAGCATTACAATCATCGGAAAGCAGTACCAGATTTTATACAGTAAGACCACCTCAGATTGTTCCATTAACGCACTATTGATCTAAATTCACACTTAATCTTTAAAAATGAGTTATTATCCCGTCAGGGAATCATAACCGCACTTAGTCAAAGAAAGTCAAACCGAGGGCACAACTTGACCACAATGATAAGCATAAACTAGATTTTACCACAAATACCATATTTTGCATACAATGAACAATAATCTACCTAGATAGCAATTTCTACCAAAATTACCAACTAAGATCATCAATCAAGCCAAAGATACACAATAACACCATTAAGCCCGTCAGAGCCATTTTACGTGCAAGTAAGCAGTTTTAATCAATATCCAAATCACCTCTTACTAAACCAATACCCGTTCCCAGTTTCATGATGTAAACACATAATCAAATTACAAGTTTACTGATAAGAATTCAATTAAGGAGTTTTTAACCATATCTTAACCAAATACTCATCAATCATCCAAGGCAATTCAAGACTCAATCAAAATTCCAACAACAATATGATAATCTGTAATACAATCATTAGACTAAATATGAACTAAAAAGCTTAAATTTCACCACCGATTGTTTCATACAACAGTAATACAAGAACAAGCTTAATTACACGATTATATGACAATATTAACAAAATAACTATAAGATAGAACATCACAACCGAAGCTTGCATAATCTTTAAACTATCATAAATATGACAGAAATCAAACCATTAACAAGCATGGAAGAGATGGAACGGATGATCGGTGCAGCTTCGTGTGGTAATCGGGCCTTCAATCAAGGATTAACGCATGAAATCGAGCCTTCCTAGCACTCCAGCCGCTGCAAAATCGCCCAAATGAGCTCCCAAAATCCAGATTCTGCTTAATGAGGCCGAGACTTGTATTTAAAGACGAAAATGAATAGTGCACGGCCGCGCGATGAACAGTGCACGGCCGCGCACTGTAGCAAATTTCAATCATGGCGGCTCCACGAACCACTCCTGTCGGCCACCGACGTCGGCACCGACAGTTTGAACAGTGCACGGCCGCGCGGCCTAGTGCACGGCCGTGCGGCCTCCTAGGTCGTGCGGTCGTCGTCCGTTTTCGTCTGGTTTTGTTCGGTTTTGCTCGGTTTTGCCTCCTAGTGTGTTTTTAACCTGAAAATGTAAACTTAACGAATTAAGTAACAATTATGCGCAATTCGGGTCAAAAACACGTAATTTGGGAGTATAACGGGGGTATAATGGAGGCCAAAATACGCATAAAAATGCGTATATCAAACCTCCTCACACTTGAACATTGCTTGTCCTCAAGCAATCTTAAAATATTAAAAGCTTAACAAAAATCCCCAAATGGCAACAACCTGATACAAACCGCTAAGTTAGTAAAACTAAAGCTAGTTGACTTTTCAAAAGTCAAAATTCACGCCAAACCGACAAATATAACAAAGTGTGTATAAAAATACTTAAAAAGCAATGGTTTTATAATTAACTGACTTAGCATGCATATCTTTATACTACTCACAATGTTCACACACACTCGGTTTTTATCTGTAAATCATACATAACATGTGTATGTGTAAAACACTCTATGCCTTGACAATGTAAAATGTGTCATCATAAGCTTGTTAAAATATCTAATCTCCACCAAATAACACACAAAATTGCATAAATCAAGAGGACTTCAAGGGTTGTAATGATAGGTAAGGGTTAGGGGTAGGAAATGGAAATTTAAAAGTGGCTAATTGGTTAAAAACTCAGCGGTTATATCTTAACAAGTGCAAAAACTAAACTATACATAATACGAGCTAATCAATATGATTTTAACCATTTGAACCGTCAAAATTGCCCGAATTCTTTTCCAATCACCCTATATCTGGGTTGTAAATTTTCTATGATTTTTTTTTTTTTAAAAGACGCAAATTCTTTTAATCCGAAACGACCTAAGTACGTC
>JAOXOA010000041.1:3304462-3317554 GCA_028566315.1 Rudbeckia hirta
TACACTGAACGGGAGCCGAACACCCTACCACCATTTTATAATAAAACTCCGATATTAGTCCACCACTTAGGTGGGCACTACATTTTATTTAAATATTTTACTCTAGTATATATTTATATATATATATATACACACACATTACCTTACAACAAGAAATAAGGTGTATATTTATATTTATATGTATCGTTTCGTTTTTTTAAATATATGTACATATATATATTTCTAAAATAAGAATATATACATGTATTCATTATCCCCATTTAAATAACATTTTCCCTCATATTCATAACTATGTATATATATACACACCCCAATACTATAATTAAATTTTAAAGTATGTGTGTACGTATTTAAAATAAAATACTCATTTTATATACATTTAGTGCGGGAAGTTAATAGGGAAATTGTATGGGTGCGCGAACATTGAGATTTAGCTACGAGCGTAATTGCTTTGCCGGTTACGGAATGTACGAACGTTCGGAGCGCGAAAGCGGAAGACACGGGTTACTAGCAACGTTCGGATACTTGGTTTACGCGTGCTTGATCCATTTTTTCCTTGTTTGATCGTGTGAGTACATATTTAAGTACACATGCATCTAATTTATATAATTTATGTAAAACTACCATGCGAAATAAATAAAATCACGCGCGGTGCAATAATCCACGAAATTGTGTACGCGAAACAAATGCGATTGTAAACGTAATTAATATTATATATATAAATACCCTAGGACGTGCAATCAATGTGGGTCAGATTCGGGTTCGGTTTTGTATTCCGGTCCGAATCGGGCTAGATGTCACAACCGGATTTCAAATTCAAACACCTTATAGGTGATCTGGTTAAACCGGATATTTTAATATTTCAACCACCAATAGGTGGTGGTCCGGTTTTACCGGATTTCAAATATAAACACCTTATAGGTGATCCAGTTAAACCAGATGTTTCAATATTTCAACCACCAATATGTGTGGTCCGGTTTTACCGGATTTCAAATTTAAAAACCTTATAGGTGATCCGGTTAAACCAGATGTTTGAATATTGCAACCACCAATAGGTGGTGGTTCGGTTTTACCGGATTTCAAAGTTAAACACCTTATAGGTGATGCGATTAAACCGGATATTTCAATATTTCAACCACCAATAGGTGGTGGTCCGGTTTTGCCGGATTTCAAATTTAAACACTTTGATCCGGTTAAAGTCGATGTTTCAATATTTCAACCACAAATAGGTGGTGCTCCGGTTTTACTGGATTTCAAATTTAAACACCTTATAGGCAATCTGGTTAAACTGGATGTTTCAATATTTCAACCACCAATAGGTGGTGGTCCGGTTATACCGAATTTCAAATTTAAATAGACATTAGTATGCCGTATTATGGGGATACGTAGGAATTCATTGATTTGTCAAGGTAACGCAGTACAGATGACAGAGATGCCACTTTTTGGAAAGTAAATAATGACGACAGACTACTACATGTAACATTTCTTAAGGTCGATTCTATTCCATGTACGTTTGACTGCAGTTCCATCAAGATGGCTCAGCTCGTAGGAGCCTTTGTTGTTTTTTGAGCGTACTATTTACGGACCTTCCCCACTTTGGTACCATTTTTCCTGTGTTTTCGGTTCGTCTGGCTTCGTTGCTTCGCATCTCGAATTCGCGTACTTTGAAATTGGATGGTTTGACATGTTTGTTGTAGTATTTCTCTATTTCGGTCTGGTACCTTGCTTCTTTGATTGCAGTGACTTCTCTTCGTTCCTCGAGTATCTCGGGGTTTTCCTGTAGCATGACATCATTGTCTGCGGGTGGGTGTAGTAGGCGTGTCGAGGGCATGCCTATTTCGGCTGGGGTGACAACATTGGTTCCGTAGGTTAGGCTGAACGTGGTTTCACCATTGGATGTTTTTGGCATCGTGTGGTGGGCCCAGAGGATATTACTCAACTCATCTGCCCATGCAAGTCCTTTTTTTCCCAGTCTTGTTTTGTTACCTTCAACAATGGTGCAGTTTGCTCGTTCTACCTGACCGTTAGCCTGTGGCTGGGCTACGGAGGAGAAGATTTGATTGATGTGAAGATCGATGCACCATTGCTTGAATGGGTTATCCACAAATTTCTCTTCGTTGTCGGAAATGATGTAGAGTGCGAACCCAAAACGACATACAATGTGGTCCCATACAAAGTGTTTGACTTGTTGTCCGGTAATTATGGCTAGAGGTTTTGCTTCGACCCATTTGGTGAAATAACAATTGTTACGATCAAGAACTTTACTTTTCCTTCTGATTCGGGGAATTGACCGACGATGTCTATTCCCCATTTCTGGAATGGCCATGCGGCTGTGACTGGTACCAGGTAGTTTTTTGCACGTAGGCTAACTGGGCATGCCGCTGGCTATCTTCATAAGAACGTAATTCGTCACAACGCTTTGATACATGTTGGGCTAGAAATACCCCACATTTTGTGCTTTTGCTACCACCATTCGTGGTCCGGCGTGGATTCCACATATGCCTCAGTGAATCTCTTGGATGACATAGTTTGCTTCTTCTATTGTAATGCATCGTAGTAGTGGTCCCAAGTATGACTTACGAAATAGGATCCCGTTTTGAACATGGTATTGCATTGCCTTGACGGCTGTGCTTTCTAGCTTCAGATCTATTTGCTGGTAGTTCTCCTGTGGTCAGGTAGTTAAGAATTGGTGTCATCCATGTGGATCGGACTTATTCTATTGCTAAGATTCCATCGGTTGCTATGGATGGAGTGTCTAGGACTTCGAACCGAACTTCTTCTGCCAAGTGTTTGAAAGCTACGGAGGCCAGTTTGCTTAGAGCGTCTGCTTTTTTGTTCATGCTTCGGGGTACATGACGGACTTCGCAAGTGGAGAAATTTGCCATAAGAGTTGTGACTTTTTCAAAATATTGGGCCATGTGTGGTTCTTTGGCTTCATAGTCTCCGTTCACCTGACGGGTGACGAGTAAATAATCGACGTGTGCTCGTAGGTGTTGACCTGCAATTGTTTTGCCAGCCGCAATCCGACCAGTAAAGCTTCGTATTCTACATCGTTGTTTGAGCTTTTAAATTCCAACCAAATGGTGTATGTCAATTCACTTCCATACGGGTGTGTTAGTATCATACCTGCCCCGGATCCCTCTTTATTGGATGCCCCGTTAGACTATGCGTAATGGCACCACGAACGCCGGGGTGATCACCAAAATGACCGCTTCTGATTGGTCCAACTCACCGCTGATGTGGCAGGTGAGTTCATGGTCATGGCTGATCACTTGACCCTGTAGTGGTCAAGTGATCACCGGGGTGATCAGACTTTTTTTTAAAAAAAACATTAAATGGTTTTTTAAATTTATAAATTTAAATAACTAAACATTTAAATATTAAAAAAGAAATTACATAATAAAAAAAACTACAATTAAAAAAATAAAAACTAATCCTCGTTTTGTTCCTCCGCCAACTCTTTTTCAATTCTTTCTTATTCTTTCTTGAAGATTGCTCGTCTGTGCAGTGGTAGGTGGCTAAAATCTTTTTGAAGAAATTCGAGTTTCTTTAGTCTCATTTAGTCTTGAGAGAGAGTGAGAAGATTAGAAAACAAGAATTTTTATAAAAAGTTGGAGAAGATGAAGTGGTGTAAAATATGTTGAGTTAAATGGGTATTTATATTGAAAAAGTTGATTTTTTTTTTTAAAAAAAACCTTCCAACGTTCAACCCCCCCTCAAACGGTCAAATCCCTCCCCCCAACGTTCAATTTCTCACGCGATGATCATCGCCGGGCGATCGCTGCCGGCCATCGCGGCACCCTGTAGCCGTGTGGGCGATGGTCGCGGCTCCTACGTGGCTCGCGGTGGGCTCTGGTCGTGGGTGGCTACACCCAGCCTTAGTGAATAATGTCCATGTTGGCTACGGTAATGGTTCGGGGTGTGGTTCGTCGTTTGACGTGATTTCTGCCAAAAAGTCTGCCACTAATTGTCCTTTGATGGCATCTCTGGTTTGATAACTGAGTTCGCAAGGGCCCAACTCAATAGCTCATTTGGCCAATCTTCCTGAGGTTTCCGGTTTCCGAAGTACGCCTTGAATCGTTGGTCCGCTAGGACCTCTACATTGTGTGCTTGAAAGTGTAGCCCTCGGGAAGCGTGGACCCAAGCTAGAGCGAGTTTTTCAAGTATCGGATATCGTGCTTTGTAATCTTTCAAGGCTTTGCTTACGTAGTAGATAGGGATTTGCTTCATGGAACGTTCGACCATTAGTACTGGACTTACCACTTCTTGGGATGCGGCCAGATACAAGATTAACGTTTTGCCTTGCTTGGGTGTTGTGAGAGTGGGTAATTCACATAGGCCTTGGCGTAGTTCTTCAAAGGCTTTTTCTGCCTTATCATACCAGTGGAATGTCTTTTCACAACTTGCTTTTAGTATGCCCATGAAGGGGAGTGTTCTTTCGGCCACCTTAGAAAGAAACCTGTGTAATGCGGAAAGTCTTCCTTTCAAGGATTGGATATCTTTAATTGTTTTGGGTCGCGGTAAGTCTAAGATAGCTTTGACTTTACTAGTATTTGGCCGTAGTCCTTCCTTGCCAACAACGACCCCCAAATATTTTCCTTCTACTCCGAAGGAGCACTTTTTGAGGTTTAATTTCAAGTTGACTAATCTTAAATTGTTGAATGTCTTGGCGATATCCAATGTTATATCATCTTCTGTTTTGCTTTTAGTTACCACGTCATCAACGTACACTTCTATGTTACGTCTGATTTGGTCTATGAACACCTTATCCATCATCCGTTGATAAATTGCACCTGCGTTTTTTAAACTAAAAGGCATTTTTACATAGCAGTAGTGTCCGGAGATTAATATAAAAGTTGTTTTTTCTTCATCTTCTTTTGCCATGAAAATCTGGTGATACCCTTTATAACCATCGAGAAAACATTTCAGTTGGTAGGGTACGATGGAATCGATTTTCTGGTCAACTTCAGATAATAGGTAGCAATCCTTTGGGCAGGCGTCATTCAAAAATTTGAAGTCTATATACATTCGCCATGTTCCGTTTAATTTCCATACCAACACAAGGTTGGCTACCCAGGTTTGATATTTGACTTCTCGTATTATTTGTGCTCTAGCAATTTTTTGATGTCGGCCAATACAACCTTGTTTCTTTCAGAACCCATGGTTCGTTTCTTTTGGGCGACCGGAGGTCGATTCTTGTATGTGTTGAGGCGGTGTTCGGCAATGTGTCTAGTTACGCCGGTCATATCTTTTTCTTCCCAGGCGAAGACATCCATGTTTTCCCTTAATAACTTCATCAGCGTTATCTTTGTGGCCTCTGATAACTGTGGTCCGATTTTAATCTGCTGGTCCGGGAACCAGATGTTGATTGCCCATTGTTCCATGCCATCTTTGTTTCATTCGACTGTTATGAGTTCTCTATCCTTGATTTGTCGGACCATGTTTATGTGTCGGCTAATTCGGAAAAAAGTGAGGCAATACCATTTGAATTTTATGACGTCGTGGATCGTCGAACTTATTGCTGAGAAAGCTCGGAGTCCCCTTCTGCCTAAGATAACGTTATGGGAGGATTGGGAGTTAAGCACCACGAAGGTCAATAGCAGTGTTCGCTGCTGAGGTTCGGTTCCGAGTGTCATTGGTAAAGTTATCCGGTTAATTGGTTTCACGAGTTTGTCTAAAAAGTTGAGTAATGATTGGAACCGGGAACCAATTTAGTTCGTACGATATACATTATTTCTTATATATCCGTCGCACTTCGTGTCCGACGATTATACCCGATATGACTACTGGCTGTCACTGCCCCCCTTGTTGTTAGATTGCTAGGAAAGAAATGGGTTGACGCATCCATTCTTCCCAATACTCATGGTTTCGTTTTCTGCTTGATCTGGTATTTGTATCATCCCAATTTCCATTTTGGTGTTCGTGTTATCCTTTGTTCCTCTTGTGCTTCTTGTCTTGATGTCTTTCACCAAATGTGCCAATTTGCCGGACTTGACTGCCTTCTCAATTTTGTTTTATAAGATTCTGCACTCGTTTGTGTAGTGGCCCTTATCACGATGGTAGTCACAATACTTTTTGTTTGCTGGGTTTAGATTTGGGGCTTGTTTGGCCGGGGTTGGTAAACGTATGTTTTCTGTTTAGAGTATTTCAGCCGGGGTTTTGGTTAGGCCGGAACTGGTGTCGTATGGTGTGAAGGTTGGCTTTCTTGGGAATGTTGGTCATTTCGTGAATATGGTTGTAGCCACTGTTTGTTCCAGTTGTTGCCTCGGTCCCTAGTGGCATATGGTTGTTTCCAGGAAGGCCTTTGTTTGGTTTTTGGTTTTCATTATCTCTGGGGGTAGAGCATGCTCCCTTACCCGTACCAGTGCTTTCGCCTTCTCCATGAGTGTTTCCATAGTTTGGGAAGCTCTTCGTGTAATTTTTCCTAAGCTGCGAATTGGGGACTCCAAGACAAAATCCTGAGATTCGCAGCTGGTCACCTGCTCCATTAACTAGCATGATTTCTTTGTTGTAACGGGCTAGGAACTGCTCGATTGTTTCTCCGTCTCGTCGTCGGATATCATGGATTGAAGTAATTTCTTTTGAGCATCGTCGTTGTTGACTGAAGTTTGCGAGGAACGTTCTTGAGAAATCCTTGAAACAATATGTTGACCCATCGGGTAGTCCGTCGAACCATACCTAGTAGCTCCTGATAAGGTCTGTGCAAACATGTAGCACCAAGTGGGCACTAACCATTGTTCAACTTCCATAGCTCCAATGAAAACGTGCATGTGGTCGTCTGGATATCCGAGTCCGTCGTATTGTAACGTTTGACGGTATTTTGAGTTTTGTCAGTAACTTGGGCTCTATGATCCGTTGTCAGAATTTCGACCTCGACATTGCCATGCTTGGTTTATATGGTGACGAGAGTTCGTCCCGTCTGCTGGTTACTTTAGCGAGGAGTCGAAGTAACGCACTGAATGCTTCTTGTGCTTCGGATTGTTTTTGTTTCTATGGCCCGGCTCGTGACTTTAGGAACTCTTGGAGAAAGGCTGGTATGTCGGAGATGAGTTCTTCTTCTTCAGTGGGTGTTACGTTTGTGTTGCTTGGTGTTTATTTTACGCCGGAGCTAGGTCCAGAACTTGTGTCAAGGAATAGTCGCGTTTTTAAGCTGTGTAGGGTGTCTTCTTTTTCTTGGAATTGCTGCAATCTGGTTAAGAGTATGCGATTAGGGATTAGGAATTCGTCGTCGAAGATCTGTATATCTTCGATTGTTACGACTCTGTCTATTTCTCTTTATCTTTCTTTGCTAGCTTTAGTTTCGTTCGGAGGTGGTTTATCACTTGACATGATGCAATTTGGTTGAAAGTGCAGACACCGGTTAAAGCAAATGGTTCGGAACCGGATGACGTCAATGTTGCTACACCGAACTACGATGTCAGGGAGAGGGATTACGAACTGGTTCTTTGAGCGGATGGGAGTTGAGTCAGCCTGAGCTGCGGATTGATCTTGTTCCGGGTTCTGCAAAACAGTAAGCCATTAGGATCGCCAAGACGACCTCAGAGGGCTCGGGCGTGAGAATAAGTATTGGTAGTTCGGAGTTTTAAAGTATGAAGCACATTACGGAATAGTAAGACGCGATACCTCTTTTGGATGGTCAAGTGGTTGGTATTTATATGGTTATGGGCCCTTGGTTATTGTGGGCTTTCTGTACTTCCTGGGCTTTGGCCGTACTACCTTGGTGATACAGTTTGTTCGATTTGGCTTGTGGGTGCGTTTTAGTGTTTTTGGGTAACACCTTGTGGTCCGGGCTTGTACTGTGTGGTCCGGTTAAGGTGTTGCCCCTTCACATTAAGGGGGGGAATGATAAATTAATGTCTTGTTGATAATTGTTAGATCTAGGATCGATAATCTTGTGAATGTGAATTAAAGATGCAAAGTGTGTATGAGGGATTTTGATAGAACAAAATAATTACATTTTTACAGTGTGTTTCATTCCAATTACAAATGAATGTATACATGAGTATATATAGGGTATGAAAGGGTGTCATGCCTCTTCACCAAGTGATGTGATGATTCGGCTAAAGGACACACCTATTTATCTAATAGACATACCTATTAAATCTAGGTTTATACTAATAATTAAACTACGAAGTTATTCTAAGACATTAATCACTACTAGAAAAAACCCTTTCATTGACATGCTTTGCACGTCTTTAAAAGGGGCGGATGACACGCATTTGCGTGTCAAGGAAGCCCCTATCATAAAGGACGGATGACATGCATTTTGCGTGTCATCTCTTAATGGGGCGGATGACACGCATTTATGACACCACTTATGACATGCATTTGCGTGTCATCTCGCCATTTATGACACCATTTTCGACATGCATTTGCGTGTCATCTCATTTATGACACACTTCTTTAGCATGCCTTTGCGTGTCATCTTTTTAATATACTAATTTTCACATAAATGACATTATTCTTTTTTTTAAAGGCAAAATTTTATTAAAGCGGCCAAAAGCAAGAAACTTATGAGCCAAAATATACAACGATCTAGAAAACTACATATACTAGACTAGACCCTTCTCAGGAGCCATAACTGCGAGGGAAGCAAAATAGATGAAAAAACTCGAAAACCGCTAACCCGTAGTGGGCTCGAGAAAAATCTCCACGCTCGAAGGCCACGCCACCGGTTTTCACTTCGCGGTGTTTTTGATGCTACCCCATACAGGTTCCGAGGAATTACAATATAACAATGAAGTGGATACATCAATGAATAAAAAACATTAAACTGTGAGGGAACTGAGGGGAGCATTTATCCAGGATTGCAAGTCACCAAAATTCTTCTTAGACCGGTGCTTTAACCAAAGATATCCAACTGCTTTAACTTGATCCAGAATTGATGAAGTACTCGACTTGACATTTCTGAAAATGAGAGCATTCCTAGCCTTCCAAGTGGCCCAGCTTACTAGCACGATAATTGAGGATAACACTCGCTTATATGGATCGCTGTGATTGTTATACTTATGGACTTGTAACAGGTCTTGAAATGAGAAAGCATAAATAGGAGAAGATGCGCACCATGAAGACACTTTGATCCACACTTCATTTGCAAATTGACATTCCGTGAAAAGGTGGTCCACGGTTTCTTCCATTTGGTTGCATAACGGGCAAACCGAAGATGGAACAATTATGTTGCGATGAAGAAGAGCAGATCTTGTCGGGATTTTAAACAACGAAGCCTGCCAAGCAAAACATTTACCTTTAGAGGTAACCATGAGTTCCATTCATATAAGAAGGTGACAGCGTTTGGCGGGTTTTTTTGTAGGAGAGATCTCATAGATGAGACCGTGAAGGAGCCCGATTGATCACCCGACCATAACCATTTAGATTGCAAACCATCAGCCGTGACTTGTTTGGTAATTAAAGCCGGCAAAGTAATATTCTTATCAGCAAGAGATTTATTAACATTAACAATTTGCTTCCAAGTGCCCGACCTTCCGGTGTTTAGTGGAACAAGAGAAGCCGACGCAGTAGGACGGTGTAGGGCCGAGATAACTTGATTCCATAAACGGTTCCCTTCGACACAAAATCACCAATGCCACTTGACCAATAAACTGATGTTAAAATCCTGAAGAGGGGTTAATCCCATACCACCAAATTTTTTCGGGGACGTGACTAGATCCCGGGAAACCCAACTCATACATTTTTTCTCGTCATTACCACCCCATAAAAAGCGACGTCTAAGGCCATCAAGTTTGTGAATGACACGCATCGGAGATTTGTAGATCGAGAAGTAATAGATAGGGAGGCTCTCAAAAACTGACTTCAAGAGGGTTACTCTCCCACCAATGGAAAGCGTGTTTTGCTTCCATCTTGAGAGCCTTGCTTCCACGACATCAATGACCGGCTTCCAGCTTTTAAAGAGATTCATATTAGCACCAATATACAAGCCGAGATATGAGAATGGCAATTCCCCCACTTTACAGCCAATACGGGAAGCGAGAACTGATACATCTGGTTGGGCGACTCCAAGCCCAAAAAGAGCCGACTTTTGGAAATTTATTCGCAACCCTGAAATAGCATAAAAAGCACGAAGAAAATGTGAGAGGTTAGTAAAATTAAATTCAGACCACTCACCGATCATGAGGACGTCGTCCGCATAGAGGAGATGGCTGAGCATTGGACCATCATTTGGCAGATGAAGACCTCGGTAAAGCCCAAGATCACAAGCTTTGTTTAGAAAACACGTGAAGCCCTCGAGTGCAAGTATAAATAAAAAAGGGACATTGGGTCCCCCTGGCGAAGCCCTCGAGAACACTGGAACTCACCAGTCGGAGAGCCATTCACAAGAACCGAGGCTCTGGTGGAATATAATACCCCCCGAATCCATATCAACCAACGTTTCGGGAAGTTCATTTGAGCAAGCACAGAGAGTAGGTAAGACCAGCTTAGCGTATCAAACGCCTTTTCGAAATCTATCTTGAACATGAGAGCTTTACCTTTCGACTGCTTTAACCAAGATAGAAGCTCATTGACAATGAGCGGACCGCCAAAAATATTCCGCCCACTTAGGAACGCCGATTGGTTGTCAGAAATCAAAGCATCGATGACCTGTTTTAATCTCGAAGCAAGAATTTTTGAGATGATTTTTGAGATTACTCCAACTAGTGAAATAGGCCGGTAGTCATTCAGGGATTCAGGGTCTTTGCATTTTGGGACTAAAGCAATGAAACTAGAGGAGCAACCCGGAGAGATGGAACCATATGAGAAGAAATGATCCATGATGGCATAAATACCCGATTCAACACAGCTCCAAAAATGTTTGATAAACGTAAAGTTGAAACCATCAGAGCCCGGAGCGCGATCACCTGCGCAGTCCCACACTGCCCGTTTTATTTCTTCATGCGAGAACCTGACTGTGATTTTTGAGATATCTGGATTTGACAACCGTTTGATCCCTGGACAGGAGAAGGAGGGGCGAACAGGCTCTGGTTCACGAAATTTTGACGAAAAAAATTTATGGACTTCATCTTTAATTCTTTTGGGGTCCGTAACCCAATCCCCATTGATGAACAGACCATTAAGCCTCGATTTAGCTATTCGGTTATTTATAATTCCGTGGAAGTATGATGAGTTTTCATCACCCTCCGAGGCCCAACGAGCACGAGATCTTTGTTTGACATCTTGCAACTCATCAGACTCTAGTTCCATGAGTCGTTTTTTTCATTCAACATTTTGATTCATAAGATCATCCGAAATCTGGCCTTCAACGTACAAGTCTTCGAACAGATCCAGTTGGGATTTCAAGGCTTCCGATTTTGCATTGTTTTGGATCTTATATTTCTTGACCCAAGCCTTTATAGCGATTTTCCATAGTTTAAGTTTCTCGGCCAATTTTTTGTCGGGGGGCCGACAACAGAGAAACCAACTAATGATTCAGAAATGACTTCCGAGATGCCTGGGGTTGCAAGCCACGAGTTAAAGAATTTGAAAGGTATCACTCCGAAATTTGTCGGGTCTGTTACAAGTACCAAAGGGCTGTGATCTCATTAATATAAATTAAAATACATGTTTTACAAAATAAACCATTGCATATATATATATATCATTTCATACAAAATACTAACAAATGTTTCAAACTTAACAAAAATGCACATAAACACCTTTCAAACAACCTTTCAGCTTCTTAAACCTTTTTTTTCAGCTTAGAGAGGTCTCCGGAATTTTCAGTATAGATAACCTTTTTGACAACCTTTCAAACAACTCTTGATCCTTGAGCACAGCTGGACACCTTTTGCTCTCGGCTTTTTTTTTTCGAACGGAAGCCCCAAAAAATGCACATGGATGCACATGGAGATACTTCAGCCCTCGCAACAACTAAGAATTAAACTTGTGTTATTTTCAAAAGTTCACAAAATTACTAATCATGATGAATTAGATTGTGATGACTAGTCTTGAATATTAAGAAAAACTACTTCTGGTTATAAATATTTGACTGTTTTAGATGTAAAATTATTAGTTTCATACCACCTGCAACAGCACGTTTATAAACCGAAAGCTCTGAAAGATTTTACTTTCATTTCACATAATGTAACAAATAATTTGTTATCTATAATTATTTAAATAATAAGAATTTGCCAAACACTTAAAAACATATATCCAATGAATAAGCATACCTGAAAGAGGAAATATTGGCAGTGGTCATTTGTAAGCGCCTGAGACGATTTAATAATCTGATGCAAATCTGTATCCATAAGCTCATAAACCAAATAAACATCTTTAAAGCTTCGTCTGTGGATCGGGACCATGACATCTTTCAAACGAATGACATTTTCGTGCCTAAGATAGCGAAGAAGCTTAAGTTCACGCAAGGTTCTCAAAGCATCAATACGGTTATCAAACGCATTGTGTATTTTTTTAATTGCTACTTTCTCATTTGTTTCACGGTTAACCGAAGAACAAACAATCCCATATGCACCTCGTCCGATAGGCTTGATGGGAACATATTTTGTGTCGATTTCAAACAAAGCCTTCCACATTGAAAAGTAATGTTTCCCTTCTGATTTAATCCCATTCGGTGTTTCTAGTGGAATTCCCATTTTTCTACAAAAAGATGATGAAACAAAAGTAAATATGAAATGATTGACTTTACTTTAAATCACTTAATATATCATCCATCAAGAACATAATCAGTAACAACACTAAAATTCACACACAAAATCAACCTCTTTTAGCCAAGATTTTCAACTTTCAAATTGGATCATGAGAAGTATAAAAAGAATTGATCAAAAAGTACTACTTATAGAATTGAAATAAACTAAAGCACATATTAAATGATAAATAAAATTACTGTAATATCAAGAAAGAAACCAGGGTAATTATATATATAACTTAATTATCAATGTCATTTGAGAATCGGGAATGACATTTTCGGCCCTTATGGCCAACAGAATCGGCTACCTCCTTAGCTTTCAACTGTTTGCAATTTCACCCCCTCCCCCATATATAAACGTATCTTCCTCTTTCTCTCCTCATTGTCTCCACCGCTCCCTTCTCTGATCCCCTTGCCGGCATCGTCGATTCCGACGTTCTTCCTCCGTCGTAGCA
>JAOXOA010000041.1:3770946-3781385 GCA_028566315.1 Rudbeckia hirta
GCACTTACTGTTACTGTGTGCTAAGTTGTTGCACTTATTGGTTATTAGAGGCGTATGGATCGATCCTAGGATAATTATTGTCATTGTATTGGTATTGGGATAGGTATGTGCGCCCACATCCCCTCTACATATTAGTGCATTAGTCGGCCGCTAATGTACAGACTGTTTACTGTTATTGGCTCACATGGGTATTTCCTAAAATAAATGTTATTGTATTGAATCGTCATTGACCGTTCATCGTATGATCGTTCTGATCAAGACATTGTTACAGCTATTGTTTCTTCCGTTACTGGGCAGTTTTTGGCTCAGCCGTGTTTCTTTTTGTTGTTTTCTCTTATTGTTAAGCAGGTATACAGGGGGAAATGGGAAACGTGTGAAGAGAGATTAAAGAAATCAGTAGAAGTTGGAGTTATTAAAGATTTTTAATTATTTTATTGGATCATTGTAAAATTATAAGTTAATTAATGTATTTAGTTTATCTCTGATTACTGTATTAAGTGACACGTCAGCCCAAGCCGGGTTGGGGTGTTACATTATCAATCAACTTTCTTCTTGTTTTGTATATCTCGTTTTCTAAAGTGTTCCCACTTGACAGAAAACAATACAAAACAACACTCCAAACTTTCTTATTCTCCGCCCACTATTACTTTGAATTAGTCACTGCCTATTCCTTTTGATTTGTAGTCTCCAACTAACGGATCTTCTCCTTTTATACTACCAATTTATTTTATCTATTACCCCCAATAGATAAAATCCTCGCCCGGGAATCAAATAACAACAATATGTTTTTACCTGGTTAATTTGTCCTCGTGTATTATATTGGTATATAAAAAACCTTTACTAATTTTCTTTAAAGTAATAACTAGTATTAATTTAAAGAAAAAAACCCCTTTTGTGTAGTTGTCGGATTTTCACCAACAAACAAAAACTCTTGTGTTTTGTTTTTTTTAATTCCCTTAAAACACAAGTTTCCTTAAAAATACCCAAAAGCAAATTTAGGGCAATATATCGAACACACCGGTTTCCTTTCGTTTGTGTCCTCGACGCCAAATCACCCTGACCCAAATTAGGGTTCTTCGACAACTAACCACAAACGGTTTTGTCTTCAATAATCGGTCGCCGGTTCCTCTCTGTTCGAAGTTTTGCAACAATATGCCAATCGTCACTACAATCCTCTTCGTCCCCAAGAATCAATCAAAGCCGGGGGTGTTCTGTTCCTGTCTTTCTCCGGTGGTTACTTCCTTTCTCCGGTTAATTTCCGGTCACTTCTTGCCCCTCCGGTTATCAGTTTCTCAAGGAATCAAGTTCCAATCGTCCTTCAACAGGTACGTTCTTCAATTTCGATTTTAACCGCCTTCCTTGGATCGATAACCGCCACTACTAGAAAAAAGGCCTTCCTTGACACGCGAACGATGACACACGATGTAAACATGACATGCAATTCAGCATGTCACATAGAAATCTGTCAAGTTTTAATGAAAGATGACACACAAAACTTGCGTGTCATAAATCTTACGTCAATTTGCAAAAAAAGATGACACGCATTTTTGCGTGTCATAAAGAAATGTCAAATTCTGTTAAAATTAATGACACGCATTCTTGCGTGTCATCCCTAAAAAATTGACACTACTGCGCAAACCTAATAAAAAGGACGCGGATCTTTTTTCTGACCCGCCCAACATATCGGATCCCTAATATATTTCCATATATCAGTTCCAAATCTCTTCAAATACCTTCACAATCGCAAATCACAAACCCTAGTTTCTCAATTTCAACTCCAATTCCCGGAACTCCACTGAGATTTCATCAAGATGAGTAACAAATTCACCGATTCGGAGTCGCCGGAGCTCCGGTGGTCGTTTATTCGTAAGGTTTACTTCATGTCGGAGTCGCCGGAGCTCCGGTAACCTAGTTCCTCCCTCTCGCCATAACCTCCTTCTTCGTCTTCATATCGTTGCCCTAATTCTTCCTCCTACTCATCTTCTTCCTCTGCGCCCGTTCATAGCCCTAATTGCACACATAACAGTTCAAAACCTTAATTCCACACAACCCTATCTCCTTAGAAGACTACGAAAGGAAGAAATGCAAGATTAACCTTACGTGCTTATGTGAATTAGGGATTTCTCTTTTACATTGCAAGGAGAGTCTATGGACTACGAAGCATGGGAAGAAAGAAATGTAAGATTTCAAGCTTGTATTCATTTTTAAAATCTTCTTCTACTTCAAAATTGTTGCATATTACTCTGATGTTGATGATTTGTTTTTTTTGTTGATAACCATATTTCCCTAATTCGGTCTACTTATGAATATTACGTTTTCTGGTTGATCCTGGGTTTTGATTTTAGGGCCTTGTTACTATCAGGTATTGATTTAGGGATAACCTTGGTTGGCGGGAGATTGTTTGTTAACCCATTGTTTTTCACCCTACCATATCCTTCTGTTAATCTGTTAGGAGATTGTTTGTTAACCCATTGTTGATTTTTTTGAAACTGGTCAAAGGAAGTGCAAACTGGTATGGGTAAATTGTTGCAGGAAATTGTTTCTTGTTGAATCTAGTGCACATTGGCTTGAGCTCATATGGAAAATTATGTGTTTTATTTTTGGTATCTAATATAAGGAATGTGGTTGATGGACAGCAATTCAAGCAGTGTTGGCCAGTGATAAGGAAACACATGCATCAAGTGCTACCAATGGAAGCAGTCTTCGTGGCAAATTGAACAAAGTTGTCCTAGCTTATAGTGGTGGATTGGATACTTCAGTAATTGTTCCTTGGCTAAGGTACAATACTAGTCCAACAAAGTGCCGATTTTCAATTAGTTATCATGTTATACATGTGCATTTGACCTATCCTCATGTTGCTTATCCCTATGGTTCATGCAAATTCAGCCGTTCAGGTGGTTTTGGGGGTTTGATTCAGCGTGTTAGTGGTTTTTTTAATACGTTGGTACCCTCAGAAGTTATATTTTCTATTTAGATTATTTTTTTCTTCACGTGATGAATATAATGCTATTCTTCGTTGAATAATTATTTTATACGTTTTTTTTACAATTTTGCTCATGTTGCTTATCGCTACATCGCATCCAATGTGTTGACTTTACATTGGATGTTGAATGTTGCAGGGAGAATTATGGTTGCGAGGTTGTCTGCTTTACTGCAGATGTTGGTCAAGTAAGTTCCCTAGTGTTTTTAGTATGCACTCAGCCTGATTGGCTTTTAAAACCATCATGCATGTCATTTAAATGGCATGCAAACCGTTGTTCTTGCATATTGTCCAAAAATTTTCAACACTTCAAATAAACAAGTGAATTTGGACAAAAATCGGCATGTATGATGGTTACTGCTGCATTTACATTTTAACATATTTCTCTAAGTTCATTTATTCTGCCAAAATGTAGCATTGACTGTCTTTTTTGCAAGAGTGGTTGTTTGAAGATTTGTGGAGAACCATTTGTGTATTGGATCACTAGAGTCTAGAAATGAAAAGTTACAAATTTATATATCCCAGTGAGGGAAATCATAGTTATCAAAGGCGTGGGGCTCACTTAAGGCGCTTAGGCATCACCTAGGGCCTAGGCGAGAAGCGCAAAAAAAGCGTGGGCCCAAGAAAAAAAAGCGCAATTGAATAAAAATAAAATTTTATAAATTAAGTAAAGGAAAATGCCAAAATGGCAAAAATACCAATTAAGTAAAGGATATAAAATGTGTGCACCATTAAATAAAAATAGAAATTAATTTAAAAAAAGATAGAAGTTAAAAAAAACATGGAAATTAAATAAAAAGAATATATAATGTGTGCACCATTGTCCCACATTGGTGTAGGAGTGAATTTGTTTTTAGTTTATATTGATAGTCCTCTAAGACATGTCAAGTCTTCTGATACATTTTACGCTAGCACCTATCCGCGCGCAGAGGGGTGCAAAAAACAGGTTTCTGGACCGAAATTTCTTTGAACCAATGCGACGCCCGCGTGACATGTGGACATGAATGCCGCTTAAAAAACCCGGGTCCGCAGCAGGCCTTTTTTTGGCACGTTTTTTTTAAACTGCAGAATCTTCTGTGGTTTCCAGCAAGATTTCCAGCCAAACCAACATACACACCTGCGCCTGGGAGAATGGCCTTGCGCCTAGTGTTCCAGGGCGCAAGTGGTGCGCCTCGCTTTAAAATTGCGCCTAGGCGCAAGAGGCGCTCGCCTTTGACAACTATGGGCTAAACATACCATTAAGGATTAAACAGATTGTTCACAGCTAACTTCAAGCAATATTTCTCACAATATGTTTCTCGTGCCACCAAGACACTGACAGCATACTGTAATGATCTAAATTACCAAAAAAAAAAAAAAACTAACAACTAAGCCCTTTATTATCTTCAGAATTTAAATTAAAAATGTGTATTGAGAAATGGTTGGAAGCAGGAGTGCAGGACTTACAAATGCAGTGAATTAACAGTCTTTGCACCCCTACGTACAGTTATATCATATGTACGATCACAAAGGTCTTGCAGAAACAGCTCCAAAGCTTTGGCTGCGTATTACTATAAGATTAAGAACACTAAATGTCTAAATATTAAACATGAAGGCTGCAATAAAAACTCACAAACTAAAACCGGCACTGCCATGGCTATTTTTCCAACATCCTCATCAGCTTGCATTATCTTTTTGATCCGTGCCTGCAAAAAGTTGGTTTAAATTAGTAAAAGAGGTTATAAATTAGATCATTCTTCAGCTATAATGTCGTGACTAGCAATGATCGACATTCTTTACCATCTCATAACAAGTTAAAGTATTTATAGACTTGCAACTAAGTTTAAATCAAAGAATCACATGGATTTGATAAATGTGTCACAAAGAAATCTTTTACGTTGTACCCGACTCATGACATAATGAAATATAGTGATTTAAAAGTGTGGTATGATCGTTCTTCGTGAAATTGGTGTAATATATTATATATCCCTTCATGATGCAAGAAACATTCACGGATGGAAACAAAAAGAAGTTCAATGAATAAGATACAATCTATACAACCGTATAATACTTAACAACTACCATTTAAACTCAATATGCAAATCACACAAAGGTTATCATTTATCAACCAATTGGTCAATTTTACACCGAGATGCCAAACTTGAACCCTAGCAGAATCATTACAATTACTCTAAATAGTTCAATGGAAACTTAAGTTATCGATTTTAAGGCGTCTAGGATACATGTATGATGTATCAGCATATGCACTATCATATAGACAAATTAAACCAGATACAGGCATACCAATGGCTGATTCTGACTATTCAATCACATATTCATACTCCAATTTTTCAAAGACATAACTAAACTATCACATAAATCGCTCTTCATATTTCCTTATACACACATAAATTTCGAAGGTAAAAACATGCCAAAAGCAATATCAGATCGAAGAACAGATCTTCCCTAAGCATAAGCTACTATCATCCAAAATCACGCATAAAACGAATATCAAGAGCACGAAAAGTGTGTTAATTACGTAAACCTAGAAAGCACAAAAACAAAAGGGGAAAAACTTACGGCAGGGAAACGCGTATCGAGCTTCTTCTTCATGGCGTTAAATCATCAAAACTTAACGATTAATTTAAGAGATGTTAAAAGGAGATCGATCTGACAGTTACGGAAACAGAGAACTCTCCTCCTTTCAGATCTGATTCGTTGCTTGGACTTTGGATCAGATTCGGATCCCAAAATTCGATAATTTTATAGATCCGTATGAGTTCACAGTTCACTGCTATTCACGAATATGATTTGCTGAGTTGATCTCATCTCCAAACGCCATTGATGAATTTGTGTTCACGAATCAACGACAGAAGAACACATTGTTGAACTCTAAAAAGTTTTTAGTTTTTTTTTAAACGGCTATTTTGGTTGATACCTTCCGGAACCGGGTCCCTGACATCTCTTGGGTTTCAACCGTAATGAGTGTATTTTGATCCGGCAGGGAATCGACTCACAAACACGAACCCCAGGGACAACCCCCAGCCCGAAGGCCCCACGCGAAGAAAAATCTGGTCGGCCAATGGCAATTGCCACCAACGGGACTCGAACCCAGGACCTCCCCTAAGGAAAGTCCTGGGATGCGCCTACCAACCAGTTGGACTGGAAGGGATTTCAAGTTAACGTTTTTAGATGGCGTGCAGTTCGTAACCTGTTACCGACCATGGATGCTCTCGTCATAAAATGAATTAGCATCTCCTACGATATTTGTCCTCTTTTCAACGATGAGGAAGAATCGTCGAATCATTTATTCCCGGCTTGCTTCATATCATCTATCGTGTGGCAACATATTTCTTCGTGGTGCTCTATTCCTACTATTTGTGCCTTTTCCACTGTATGAGCTTTTGCACGTTTCGGATACAAGGAAGAATTTGCTATACTTGATCATCTTAGTAGCATGTTGGAGTTTGTGGAAAGCTAGGAATGAAACCGCTTTCGCATAAAAATGTGGTTATCTCGAACGTCGAAATCAAAACGTTTTATTATGGGTGAAGAGCTGGTCAAACTCAATCTCTTTTGATTGGTTGCAATGATACTTATTTAATTTCTAGTAAATTTGTATTACGTAATCTTTTTGTATCTTTGTTTTTTTCCCTATGCATTTGACCTTCTATTAAAACTAGGTTTTACCCCCGCGTTGCGGGGCGGGGCCTGAGAGTAAAACCGTGTCAAATAGTGAGCTAATGACTACCAAAAGCAGCAAAAAATGTTAAACAAGACACTAATTTATAGAACCAAGTGACTCACGCGACGTAAAAAACTTAGATGAACTCAAATTTATACACACATATCATAAAGTCGAGACAGTCAAGAAAACTTTTAGTGTGGGAAAAGGAAAAAATCGGCTACAAGTCCACCAAACAACTTAAACTGAGTCACATGTCTGTGGTAAAGCTTTGGAAGTTTAGGTAGAGTATAGACTTGAAACGCTCTTAAGGTGTTGCATGTATCAATGCTATCATTCATTTTGTAATATAGGAAAACCCAGTAAAAATAACGATAAATACATGTTAACGTATTAAATAGCGATATATTTGTCGGTCGTTACAAAGTGTAAATTAATAATCATCAAATTATTGTGTCGAATCTTAATCCAATTCGCTAATCAAACGTTTAACTAATAAATTGTAGTTTACATTATTGTATTTTTGACAAGTTAGATCACGTTATTGATTGGATTATTTAAACTTAAAAGTTTTATAAAATTAAAGTTAAACCAAAAGGACATGTTTTGTAAATTTTAAACTTTGAGGGAGTATTTTGAAAGTTCAATTAAATGAGTAGAACATAAAAATTGCTTCTTCTTGTTTGTGAACTGTATATTTCAAATAAACCGTTCGTTCGCGTAGGTTTCATAACCTAAAGTCTGTTCATCTAAATTGATAAGATAAGTCAGTGATTATGATTTTTTTAGCTGGTTAAATCATTGTTTGAGGTCAATAAGAGTTCTAATTTTGTAACACCTACACAAGACAGACAATCTCCACAGCTGATGGCGGAAGCCGTCGGAGACGCAATAAAACTGCCGCGTCGCTGTCTTTTGTCCTGAAACAACCACCGGCGCTATCACCATCTTTATTCCTAGCCTCACCAATGTCGCAGACAACCATCTCGGCGGGTCGCTAGTTGTCCTTATTCCCGAACTTTCATGGCTAAACTTCGACAACCCATCATTTAGTCGATTTTCACCTGCAAGCGAAGGAAAATCCCGTTTTGAGTTGCAATCGAATTTACTCAGAATCTATATCTGTTCTGCGGTTTAGTTTTGTTTGGGAATGATAAAAGCCTTTTACCAGTGGCTTAAATTGAAAAAAAAAACCCAGCAGATGCGAGACATAAGTTGGTGGTGAAATTCTAAAAAATCAAAGTTTGCTACTGTTATCCTGTTCACATTTCCATTGTTTTTTGATATATAATAAATTCCTTGCAAAATCCTCAATGATCTGTTCACAACACCATCTTTTGAAACTTTATCAAAAACTTTCTTTTGGTGATATATCATTTTGATGTGGGAGGGATCAATCAAATCTAAAGGAAATTATAAATCAGAAAATAAAATGTCACAATCTCTTAGAGTATTGAGGATATCAACATCTTTCCTTTTTAGGGTGACATTTGGAATCTCTTTTATTCCATACTTAGACTCATGATTGTTTGATTTTTTATTAACAAAATATTTATTCACAGAAATAACAGTTTACTCACAACAAGTTTACCCTTTGAAACCTGTAGATCGATAGGATCTGATGAATTTGTCACTTTAGTAGTTGATCCCGATCTCTTTTTCAAGCAAGCATCCAAAGAGCATGGCTCTGATTCAGATTCACTTTATGTATGATCTCATCCTAAGATGCTGTGGTCTTAGATCCAAAAGGAATGAATTTAACTGGTCTTTGTAGTTTGTAAACCCAACATTTACTGCTAGACTCAGTTGATTTTTCAGACTCACATTCAGCCATCAAATCCTCCTTAAGACTCACAACCTTCATATCTGAATCAGGAGTTACAATGTAATACCCCAAATCTTCTAAATACGTTCTGTTATGTGTTACGTGTCGAAAACGAGTTGTTATTGAGTTAACTATGCTCGGGACAAAAAATCGAATCGTGCCCTAGCCCATTGTTATTATTTTCAAGGTTTTGGACCTTTCGAATCTATTCGGGCCGCTCGCAACGCGTCGCTATGCCAAAATATGAAACTGAACAAATTTGGCCACGAAAGCTATGTAGCGGGGCGCTATATTCAAAACCGTGCAGAAAATTTTATGGGCTATTTATGAAGTCGTTGTTGGATGCACCTCCTGATTGGTCGAAGGGTCCGGGAATTGGCCTATATAAGGGCATGTATGGCTCATTTGAAGGATGCACCTCACCCACACACTTAAAGGGGTTATCGGGTTAACTGAGAGCGCCCTTGAGTCGGGTTTTTCGCTTTCGGACCGGTTCCGGGGCATTTCAAGTCCAGCTTGCGGAGCAAGGTAAGGAGTCCGGAGTCTGGAGGTTCGGCTATCTCCTAGGCGCCTCGGGTTTTCTTCTGAGTTCCTAAGGTACGGATCCGAACCCGCTTTTAAGTTCCCTTTCAAAAGTAGTAGTTTTGTATTATGTATGCCTTAGTTATAGGATCCCATGCTCTGTTCATTTGATTCCGTAGCGTAGCTACAACCTAGTTTAGGGATCAAAACTATATGGTATTATGCCCTAGTTAGTGCATAATAGTATTATGTTACTTTGATATATGGTACTACCACTAGTAACGTTATGCTGCCCGAGTTATGGTACTACTAGTAATGTTATGTTGCCCGTATGTTATCGTACTACTATATTATAACAAGATGATGCCCGAGTCTTGTCTCAAAGTAATATACGTATTTTGTTATGTTTCGAAAGGTATTTTCGTATGTCTTTGAATATCTGAGTCTTGTATAAAGAACACTTCTATATACATGATATTCCAAAAGTATTATACAAGTCAAGTTGTTTTGTCATTACGGGGCCCAAGAGGGACACTTGTTTTGTTTTGTTTTCGGAGCCCAATAGGGACATCGGTTTCGGAGCCCAAGAGGGACATCAGCTTTGGAGCCAAGAGGGACATTGTTTTTGGAGCCCAAGAGGAGGGACATTTGCTTTGTATTGGAGCCCAAGAGGGACATATGTTTTGCAGCCCAGGAGGAGGGACATTTGCTTTGTACATGTGGTATGAATAATGGATAAACACTATCAAAGCATAGGTAGGGTGTACAGGGGTGGTGGATACGGTGCTGGTACTTCCGCTATATAAGCCACTGTCCATTCAACCTATACGATGATAGCTAGGTTATCCAAGATTTCATACCAATTCGAGTTTGTCTTCGTGGTTTGGTGTTTCCTTTGGAGCCCAAGAGGGACATTTGCTTTCGAAGCCCAAGAGGGATAATTTTTTTCGATGTTTTGGACACGATGCTTTGTATCCATTTTGTCTATCGGTATAGATAGCGGATAAAAACACTCTCAAAGCATTGGTGGTTTGATACGGGTGTGGTGGATACGCCACTGGTACTTCCTATATATAAGCATCCGCCCACTCGACCTTTACGATGATATTTAAGTTATCCAAGGATCTCTACCGAGTTAGAGTTTGTCTTCGATGCTTACGGTCACGACACTGGACTTATCTCTGATACTATGATCTGTTTTGAAAACCGTTCGTTCCGTCTTCGTCTAAGTTCCGTTTTGAAAATGATTTCCGTATAAGATCCGCTTTTCGAAAAGTATATTATGTATATGTGAATATATACTCTATCCGGAAAAGAGATTTTCGTTCCGAAGCCTATTCCGTACTGGCCTTGTGGCTCATTCTGTATTAGTTGTTGTTTTTGCAGGTTTTGGAATACGCTAGTGGAGCTAAGAAAGAGAGCAAATGAATATAAGATGGATATGTAGT
>JAOXOA010000041.1:3908909-3919157 GCA_028566315.1 Rudbeckia hirta
GCTTTATTTCGTGTGTTCATGTTTATGTCAATCATGGACTTGGACTTGACTATTTTTGTGTGTCGGCACATACTAAAATTTTAGTTTTCAAGACATGCGTTTAATTTTGATTTGTATGCTATATTGCCAAGTTCCTCAATTTTGTTTTGTTTTTTCTTACAAATTACCGCTTTAAACTCCATATTGTCTTAAAATTTCACACCGAAAACAAACTATTGTTACATTATATTTTAACTGTATATTTAAGTAGCAACGATTGAATGCTACATTGAGTTAATTGCCACTAGCTTGGATGAGGTGGTCAGCTCAGCCAGCCATCTATTGCTCCGAAACCCACTTCTTTGTATTCATCCATAGATGCTGGTGGTGGGTGAGGATTCTGTCTGACCACTTGCAAGCATATTAAGTCAAAATATTATATTTTACGACTTTCCAACGTGACTTAAAGAAACTTGTTCCAAACGAGTGTGCAGCCGTGACCTTCCAGACTCATGGAGTAGGTGAACATCATTTGTATATATACATACATATACAATGCTTCTTTCGCATTCTGTCTTGTATCCACACAGAAACACAAAACAAAAAAGCTAAAGATATCAAGTATTTCATCTGTCAAGATCGAAGATGAGTTCAACATCAGCATCAGTGAAAGCAAACCAAGATGATCAGTCTTTCCTGTTTGCAATGCAATTGGCAACTGCGTCTGTCTTGCCAATGGTCTTGAAAACCGCCATTGAGCTTGATCTGTTCGAGACCATTGCCAAAGCTGGTCCAGAGGCGTCCCTCTCGTCTTCTCAACTGGTGGCCCAGCTCCCCAAGGTTAACAACCCGGATGCACCCGTGATGATTGACCGGATCTGTAGTCTTCTGGCCAGCCATTCTGTGCTCACATGCACCCTCAAGGAGACCGCAGATGGCTGCGCCGAGGAGCGGTTCTATGGTTTGGCTCCTGTGTGCAAGTTCTTGACCAAGAATGATGGTGGTGTTTCATTGGCACCCTTGTTGCTTATGAACCAGGATAAGGTTCTTATGGAGAGCTGGTAAGATTTAAAACAGTGATGTGCTTTCTTTTTGTATAACTTTTTCGCATTATTTGATAACTGATTGATGATTGATGATGTTAATTAGGTACTATTTAAAAGACGCGGTTGTGGATGGTGGAATCCCTTTCAACAAAGCTTATGGTATGTCGGCTTTCGAATACCATGGCAAAGATCAAAGGTTTAACAAGGTTTTCAACAGTGGAATGTTTAATCACTCCACCATGACCATGGAAAAGATTGTCGATTTGTATGACGGTTTCAGTGGCCTTAAAACCCTGGTTGACGTTGGGGGTGGCACCGGTGCAAGCCTTAACATGATCACCGCTAAACATACTTCAGTCAAGGGCATAAACTTTGATTTGCCACATGTTATTGAAGATGCCACAACTTATCATGGTATTGAGCATGTTGGAGGAGATATGTTTGAAAGTGTACCAGAAGGAGATGCTATTTTTATGAAGGTATTTGTTTTTACTTATGATTTGAGAAGACTTAATTAACTTCAAATTCGTTTTCTAATAAAATTTTGGTGATTAATTTGACAGTGGATACTACATGACTGGAGTGACGCACACTGTCTGCAAGTTCTAAAGAACTGCTACAAATCACTTCCGGAAAACGGGAAAGTGATTGTGGCCGAATGCATACTTCCCGAGGCACCAGACTCGACTCCAGCCACCCAAAACGTGATACACATCGACGTGATTATGCTGGCTCACAACCCGGGTGGCAAAGAGAGAACTGAGAAAGAATTTGAGGCTTTAGCCAAAGCTGCAGGTTTCAAAGGTTTCAACAAGGCTGCTTGTGCTCTCAATACATGGGTTATGGAATTCTGCAAATAGACTTCCATTTAGATAAACAAGTGTAACTTGATTTTCTTACTTGTCAACATTTCATTTGAACAAACTGTTGTAATTTGATTACAATAGTTGATCGTATGTGTTATGAAGTGTTAATGGTTTTCCCAAATGTTCTTTTTCATTAATAAATATTATGGTAAGAACTCATAGCTTATCAAACAAATACAGACTATATGAAATAAATTATTGATCAATCTTTATCATATAACTTAATTATTTGTCAAATACATATTTTGATTCTGTCTCTATAATTCCCTATATTTGTTTAAGTTTAAATTGTATAAAACAATGTATTTGAAAGTTGCCAAAATTCGGCAATGTGGTTATAAACTGACACAAAGTAGTGTTAGCTAATGACAAACTATAAATTGAAAGGGATCTCTAATGGGAATGAGGTTGGTAGCATACTTGTACAGGTACCAAAAATACCTGTATGGTATCAGCAAGGCTGGCTCAAGGTCATAGGGAACTCAAAATGGATAAATCCGTAGCCCTAATGTTTATATGTCTCAAAATTCTTCAAAACAAAAGACAAATTACTTGTATACAAAATTGTTTTTTTTTTTTATAATTTGGGGGTCATAAAGAAGTGGGGGCCTAAAACGGATGTTTTATCATACTCACTTTTGAGCCGGCCCCGGGTATCAGTTCTCGAAGGTAAACCGACTCAAAATACTTTGGGCTTGGTACTGGTGCCTGATAACAAATCCACATCCCTGTAAAATCTCTTGAGCCTTTTGACATCCAAGCAATTGTTGAGTAAAATCGTTCCAACATGGACTTTGCCTGTATGCGTGAAATTTCTTTTTCAAATTCCATTGCGAACTTGTTAACTACAATATGATTTCTAGGGGCGTTCTATGAGAATTGTTTGAAAAGGAGTAAGTAATCTCTATTCAATGATCGGAATAAATATAGGGAAAGATCCTGATAATATGCATCAAGTTACAACAAACAAATTCTAGACTATTCTAATCTAATTCAAATTTAAACTATACAAATAATTAATAAATAGGAGGGAAAGAATTTGTGAACGTTTTTAATTGTTAGTGTTAATATGCCCCCGCAAGATGGACGACCGGGAGAGAAGTCCAATCTTGGAAACTAAGCTGTTGAATCTATGTCTTTGCAAAGGTTTTGTGAGGGCGTCAGCAAGTTGGTCATCTCCACTGATATGAGTGACACGAATGGTGCCATCTTGAACCTTTAACACACAAAGTGGAAATCAAGAGCAAGGTGTTTCATTCTAGAGTGGAAGACCGGATTGGCTGAATAATGAGTGGCACTCAGATTGTCACAATAAATGGTTGGTGTGACCAGAGATTGTAATCCAAGTTCCGACAGCAATGATAAAACCCATTGTACTTCAGTTGTCGTAGATGCCACAACACGAAAGTCAACTTCAGTAGACGATCGAGCAAGTGTTGGTTGACGTTTAGAGCTCCAAGAAATGGGGTTGCAGCCTAGATAAACAATATAACCGGTGGTGCTGCGGTATGTATGTTTGTCACCAGCCCAATCTGCATCTGTAAAAGCATGTAACTGTAATGGAGAGTGCCTGCGAATCAAAAGACCATGATGAAAAGTGCCATGTAAATATCTCAAGACTCGTTTTAGGGCAGCCCAATGAATATCTGTAGGCTTGTGCATAAACTGCGAAAGTTTGTTAACAGCAAAACAAATATCAAGTCTGGTTAGGGACAGATATTGGAGAGCACCAACAATGGATCTATAATCCGTAGGGTTGGGCAGGGGTGTGCCCTCGGTGGGAGATAAGGTGACCGAAGTGGTCATCGGGGAGGACGCCGGTTTACTATCACTCATATTGGCCTTTGTTAATATATCCATGATATATTTTGATTGTGAAAGGAACAAACTGTGTGAGTGAGGGAGGACCTCAACTCCAAGGAAATAGGAAAGATTACCAAGGTCTTTAATTGAGAAACGTTTGGCAAGGGACGAGATGAAAGAGGACACAAGAGATGTGTTTGGACCGGTGATAATTATATCATCGACATAAACAAGAATGTAGATAGGGGAAGAAGAGGAGGTATGAATGAATAGAGAGGGATCAGAGATAGTGGGTTTAAAGGAACTTGAAAGAAGAAAAGATTTGAGCTCGTCGTACAAAGCCCGAGAGGCTTGGCAAAGACCATATATAGCTCTATTTAGTTTGCAAACATGGTTTGGAAGAGAATGATCTATAAAACCGGGGGGGGGGTTGAGACATAAAAACAGATTCAGTGAGTGTGCCTTGTAGAAAAGCGTTGTTGACGTCTAGTTGACGTAAACATCAATTTTGAGAGGCGGCGAGAGATAAGATAAGGGGCGAAGGGAAGCGAGTTTTATAACTGGACTGAAAGTATCAGTGTAATCAATGCCTGGTCGTTGTGTGAATTCTTTAGCAACTAAGCGTGCTTTTAGGCGATCAACCGTGCCATCGAGTTTAAATTTGGTACGGAAAACCCATTTGCAACCGACGACATTTGGTGCAGATTCGGGAGGAACAAGTGACCAAATATTGTTGCGCAACAAGGCATCATACTCGAGTTGCATGGCTTGGCGCCAGTGGGGCTGTTTGAGAGCCTGAGTAATGGTGGTCGGCTCGGGAAAGGGCTGAGTTGTAGTGTGATAGAGAACGAAATCACTGTTGTTACATTTTGGATTGGGTTTGGGTTGACGAGTGGGCTTTGAAGTCGTGATAGTAGAGGCAGAAGTGGTGTTATTTGTGTGTGTAGTTGGTTCTTTATTAGTAGGAACCGGTGAAGAAATTGTGGCAGTGGGATCCGTTGTAGTTGGGGCTGTGACATCGGCCGGTGTAGATGATTGAGGAGCCGAAGAAAGTGTGGCAGTTTGGTGTTGTCTGTGAAGATGAGAACGTCTTTTGTTGGTTATAATAGGGGGTGGGGAAGGTTGAGGTGGTGGAGATGAAGTAGTAGTAGGAGGAGAGGTTGTAGTTGATTGAATTAAGGTGGAAGTGTTAGACTGTTGTGGAGAAACAGAAACAGAAGGTGAGGAGTTTGGGATAGGTAATAGTTGGCAAGATAGCCAAGTGTCTGGATTGGGAACATTGATAGGGGAGGTGTTAGTTAGGGAGAGAAAGGGAAAAACATCTTCGACAAAAGTAACGTGACGAGATGTATAAATGCGATTTGTTAAGGGATCTAAGAGATGATATGCACTTTGGGAGGAAGAGTATCCAACAAAAACACAAGGTTTGGAATTGGGTTGAAGCTTGTGCTTTGTATATGGTCGTAACCAAGGGTAAGCAAGACAACCGAAACTACAAAGTTTGTTGTAGTTTGGTAGGGTATGGAAGGGACGGAGATATGGTGAGTCGTTATTGAGTGTAAAGGTAGGTAAACGGTTTATAAGATAGGTTGCGGTGACAAAGGCAAAAGGCCAAAAGTGTAATGGTAAGGTAGCATGAGAAAGTAAAGAAAGACCGGTTTCCACTATGTGACGATGCCGTCGTTCGGCATAGCCATTGTGTTCTGGTGTGTGTGGTGGAGACGTGAGGTGAGTAATGCCACGAGAGGCGAGGTGAGAAGCAAGTTTAATAAACTCACCACCGTTGTCGGAGAAAAATTGTTTTATTTTTGTATTAAAATATTTCCACAAGACGTTGGAAGGTGATAAAGGTTGAGAGGGAATCAGATTTATGTTTGAGGGGATAAATCCAAATATTTTTAGTAAAGTGATCTACAAAAATTATGTAATATTTGTAGCCATCAAATGAGGTTACGGGTGAAGACCAAACATCAGAAAATATAAGTTGTAATGGTGAATTAGTTTTTGAGAGAAGATGCATTAAACGGAAGTTTGTGACTTTTATTGATAGAACAAGCATTACAATGATTATGCATAAACTTAATGGAAGGAATAAAAGACGCTAAATGATGCAAAACTTGAGCGTGAGGATGCCCAAGCCGATGATGCCATGAAGGAGGCTTATTTGAGTGCATGTGAAAAGCCACAACTGATGAAGATGACCGAAGATGATAAAGACCTCTACTGGCTTGTCCCTTGAGAAGCAGAAGGTTGGTTCGGATGTCCTTTATGAAAAAAATAAGAGGAACAAAACTGAATTAGTATAGGATTATCTAAACATAATCTAGAAATAGAAATAATATTTCATGCAGCTCATGAAAGGCAATAGGGGTATCTCTAGCATGGATGGCATCAATGACAGGCTTGTAGGCAGTTTGATCAAGGCCTTGGAGAATAATATCGGTGACATCTTCGGGATCCATATCTTTGCCAAGAATGGCAAGTTCATCGACCAATACTTTGACAGACTGAGCAGCCGATTTGGTAGTCTGTTTGAGACGGGCTTGGAGCTGCTTTATGTGACCCCTTGATGTGGAAGCATAGGTGCTGGCAAGTAAAGTCCATGCTTCAAAAGAGGTCTTGGCTTTGTTAATGAGGACAGCAACATTGGGTGACAGTGTGCCGACTAGGGCGCCAAATAAGAGCTGATCTTGGCGAAACTAGGGAGAATAAGCTGGGTTAGGGGTGGTGTTGCCATTAGCAACAACCGTATGGGATGGCGCAGTGTGTGTTCCATTAATAAACTTATGGAGATCAAGGCCAAAAAGAAGGGCCTCAATCTGGGTTTTCTAACTCAGGTAATTTGAGTCAGTGAGGCGTAGGGAAGATGGAAAATTGACAATAGTGAGTGAATCGGTGGAGAGGGGGATGCTGTTGGTGGAGGTTTGGTCGAAGGAAGCAGAGGTCACCATGGTTGCCGATGAAATTTGTTCACTGAGTGAGGAAGTGGTAGCGACGGGAATCAAAGGGTGGAAACCCTGGCTGATATAATATGAGAATTGTTTGAAAAGGATTAATTCTATTCCATTCAATGGAACGAAATAAATACAGGGAGAGATCCTGATAATATGGATCAAGTTACAACAAACAGAATCTAGACTATTCTAATCTAATTCAAATTTAAACTATACAAATAAATAATAAATGGGAGGGAAAGTATTTGAACAATTTTAATTGTTAGTGTTAATAAAACAGACGAATAACGAATGCAATGAGGCTAAATCACATGTTTTCATAGGGTGTTGTCCCACTGCATGCATAGAAAACCACATTAGGGTGAAGGAATAGCGTGGACTGAGATGGCTAGACTCACGTATGATAATGTGAAGACTCTCGAAGGATAATTCAACAAAATAGGGTTCAAATTGAGAAAATGGTTTGAGAACTACAAAACAAACTTTCAAATCACAACCATAAGACCATACATACAGTATGGGCATGAGCAAGCCCCCTCACACCCAACACCATCCCATCCTAGTTTCAACCTGGGTGTTGCCTCTTATTTTGTGAGAATTTCTATGGGTGTTACCCCTTATTTCATTGTTGGTTTGTTTGGTTTCTTTTTTTTTAATAAAAGTTGGGCTTTGCCCATGAGAACACCACCCTTTCATTAATGGGCAAAGCGTGGGCAGAGCCCCATACTTGACCATGTTTCACCATCAAGACCATACCGTGTAGTCTAAGAAGAAAGGTCGATTGAAGAAAAAAAATGTAAAACTACCAAGGATATAGAGGAAAATGTCGTCCCACCCAACCCATATACCATTGACCCTAGCCAAAGGCCAAGTCAAGCTACTCGCGAGCTACTCGAGCTCGGCTCGAAAATGATCAAACGAGCAGAGCTTTATCGAGCCCGAGCTCAAAAATAACTTTGTTTAGTAATCGAGCTTGAACCTGAGCTTTACTTATTGAGCTCGAGCCGGTTCACAAGCCTAAACGAACTTTTTTAATATAACTTTTATTTAATATATTAAACATATATTTATATTTTTTTTTGTTTTTTATATATAGAATTTAAATAAAAAGAACTAAAATAATATATACTAATATAGATAAAAATTATAATTTAAAAAATATATAAAAATAATTATAAATATTGGTAAAAACAATTAATAAATAATAAACATGCTGAGTTCGAACTTGAAAAACTACACAAAAACCAAACTCAAGTTTTATAAATAAAGTTTGAAACAAACCAAACTCTTGATAACTAGCCTCACCACACCCCATGGTCTCAAGCTCCACTGCTTTACACCCCTACCGAAGGGGTTAAACGTTCTAAACTTTTGCAAAAGTCCCAACTCATTTAAACCCGTGCACATCCCCACTAAAAAGGACACAATTTAATTACCATAAATAAAAATACATTCTAGAAACTTTTAACTATATCGTTTAGCTTAAACATCTATGACCCTGTGACTGTGCATACAAATTCAATTAGACATAACAAACAACATATATGACTTAAAACCGTAGAGAAGCCAGACTTGCCCTCTCTACACTGAGATCGGCTCCGGCAACGCCTCAGGTGGAGCACCACTGCTACCGTTGAGAACCGTCACGTTACCATCCGAATCAACATCGACAATGACGGAATCCCCCTCCTTGATGTCGCGTGCAAGCATCTTCTCCGCCATGCTGTCTTCCAACAACCTCATGATTGCCCGTCTAAGCGGCCTTGCACCATAGCTCGGGTTGTACCCTTCCTCCACGACTCGGTCTCTAAACCTCTCGGTCACTTGAAGCTCGATTTCTTTTACTTTTAGCCTCTCGAAAACTTCCTTCAACATTATATCGGCAATCTCTTTGACTTCGAGTTTTGTCAACTGTCTGAACACGATCATTTCATCTAACCTGTTCAAGAATTCGGGCCTGAAATATTGTTTAAGTTCTTCGGTCACCAGGCTCTTAATTCTGTTGTAGCTGCTGTCCTTCTCGTCATAGTCAAGGTCAAACCCGATTCTCCGGCCACCTTTTTCGATTACGCTGCTACCGACGTTAGAAGTCATGATTAGAAGTGTGTTCTTGAAGTCAACAGTTCGTCCTTTGCTGTCGGTCAGCCTTCCATCTTCAAGGATTTGAAGCATCATGTTGAAGACATCAGGGTGAGCCTTTTCGATTTCGTCGAATAAGACAACGGTGTAAGGGCGGCGGCGGACCGCTTCAGTTAACTGACCGCCTTCTGTGTAACCGACATACCCAGGAGGTGAACCGATGAGCTTTGAGACGGTGTGTCTCTCCATGAACTCACTCATGTCGAGCCGGATCATGGCTTCTTCCGAGCCGAAGTAGTAAGCGGCTAAAGCCTTCGCGAGTTCAGATTTACCAACACCTGTTGGTCCGGAGAAGATGAAACTGGCAATGGGGCGGTTTGGGTTTTTAAGTCCAACACGGGCACGGCGTATGGCGCGACTTATGGCTTTGACCGCTTCATCTTGACCGATGATTCGTGTGTGAAGTGTTTCTTCCATTTTGAGGAGACGGTCTGATTCGTCTGTGGAGACTTTTTCCACAGGTATACCGGTCCATGATGAGACGATGTGCTGAATGTCTGCTTCGGTTACAGTGGGTCCTTCCTCTCCTGCCTCTGTCTCGGCTTTGCTCATCTCTTTGTTCTTGTCCACGAGAGCTGATATTTGAGTCTTGAGATCCATTTCCCGATCCCGTAACTCCCCAGCCTGTCAAGGGTATAAGATTAGTAACAGTTTGGGAGAACACAAAAATAAGCAAAAAAAAAACAGTGGCAACTTCGAACAATGAACGGGTCAATTTAGATTATAGTTTATCCTAAACGGGTAAAAACAGAAACATGTTAAAAGATGTCCAAAGTATATCTTTTTGATGCATAACCACCTGTATGAACCGATCCAGTTTTGATACCCAACCTGCCAAATTTGCAACCTTTAGCCAAAAGGCAAAGTACCTTTTCAAAATCCTGGCCGCGAACTGCTTCATTCTTTTCTTTTGTTATCTGTCTAAGTTCTTTCTCAAGCTCTTTAGCTTCTTCTGGGAGCTGAAGTGAATAGATTCATCAATGGATGAGTGATCGACAAAAAGCAAGCAAAATTCTAATACACAGAATATACATACTTGTGCATGACGAAGTCTAACACGAGAACCGGCTTCATCGATCAAATCAATAGCTTTATCAGGCAGAAAACGGTCACTGCAAGTATTGATAAATCATCAGATGCGTAACAGAAAACAAAAAGAACGATCTTTTACCACCATTATAAAAATATAACAGATGATAATCTGCAAGAAACTGAAGATAATTTGGCATTGTGTTCTTATACCTTATGTACTGATATGACAGCTGGGCAGCAGCTACCAGTGCCTCATCAGTGTAACGGAGTTTGTGGTGAATTTCATATCGTTCTCGAAGCCCTTTCAAAATTTGTATGGTTTCGTCAACTGTGGGCTCAGGTACCTGTACGGGCTGGAATCGCCTCTCCAGTGCCGGGTCCTTCTCAATATGCTTTCGGTACTCATCAAGGGTTGTGGCCCCAATACAC
>JAOXOA010000041.1:5235099-5246267 GCA_028566315.1 Rudbeckia hirta
CGAACCCTGCCGCGCCCCGGCACGGCCACCGCTTTAGGTGGATGTGTTTTATGATACCGGATCGGGGTGCGACAAAAAGTCATCACCTCGGGTTTCACATCTCACGGCTGTTAAAAGAATATTCAGGTACCTCAAACATCAACACATTAACATTAAGAATCCAATGCAACATTCCAACTACTACTATTAGCATCATTAAGAATCCAGTGCAACATTCCAAGACCAAACACATTGACATTAGACATCATTTTATAAGGGATTCTTATGAAAAGGGTCTGATATCACTTGAGCATGTCCCATCAGAGGTCAATTGGTATATGTCTTCACCAAGGCATTAGACCAAAATAAATTCAACAACCTAATAAAATAAATTCAACAACCTAATTTGAAGGATGGGTATGCTTAACTTAGAGTGATATTTCAAGTGTCATAAAGAGTTGTTGTCACAAATTCAAGTCAGATAAGCAACAGAGATGCTTCAAATTAGTTATAAAATGCTTATAAACTTGAAATGTTATGTAACACTTCGACCCGACTAGGCTGGTCGGCGCGCCACAATCCATGTATAAATATCAGATGAAATACATCATTTCCATTAATCTTAAATCAATCATTACAATGCGCAACGGTGGAAGCATTTACAATAAACAATAAATAAAATTCATTTTCTAAGTCTTTTATCTCTCTTCACACAATCCCATGATCATCCTAGCATATCTTGTACCTGACGTCAAGAGTAAAAACTGAAAACGTACGTCTGAGTAAAGCATGAAATACTTTACCCAGTGAGCGGATAACATAATAAAACGGTTCATTTGTTTTTATCAAATTGGATTGTTTTGAAAACCTTTTGGAGTATCATAAAGTTTTTGTAAAACTTAAGAAAAACTCGGAAAATCATGCAAAGCATAAGCAGACACAAAAATCATGGCAAACATATATGCACACCATCAACCTACGTATGTACTTATGTATATACATGTTTAATTGATTACATATACTCATGCAGATATTTCACATTCATATCATATTATAATTTCCAATTTGCTGATCTTATTCGTTAACGGAAGTGATGTAGGGTAGCTAACCCAACCACTCAGAATGAAGGAGGTTGTGGGCACGCAACAACCTGATCTCCATCGGAAGGAGTATAGGTTCTCGCTTCTCAACAGAATTCCTAGGATCGATCCATACGCCCCATGGTTGTACCTTAGTACCGGAAGTAGCGAACTGACAATGAGACGCCATGAATTTTACACCGCCATGGTAGGTGCCCTCATCATATCATGCCACAATGACTTCAACGAGGTGCACTTGTCATATACTGATGCAATTATTGCAAACATTCTTATCCTTTAACTGAATGTAAATCCAACTCTTCCAAACATCAATACAAACTCAATTCACCTTGGCGGTGGTATCCTAGGAAGAATCACCTAACCTAGTTCCATGCCCACCATAGAACGCAACACTGAGTAGTTTTCATATGCTCCCCAATGTCACTTTCGAGAGTATACCAATGAGATTCTGAGAAGGGCTTACCAGAATTACTTATCATATTCTTATACATTTCGTTTTTTTCTTATTCCTTAACTGATTGTAAATCCTACTTTTCCTAACATCAATACAAACTCAATTCACCCTGGTGGAGGTATCCTAGGAAGAATCACCTAACCCAATTCTATACCCACTCTAGAACACTGGGTAGTTTTCATATGCTTCCCAATGTCACTTTCGAGAGCATACCAATAAAATTCCAAGTAAGGCCTACCGGATATTCTTGATAAGTCCTTGAATTTATCGTACTTATTTATCTTTTATAAATCATTGTGCTTAGGCATACAAAACGTATAATAACGGTATTAGTATCCGTATAACTAGTGGACTCATGTCATGTAATCTCGTAAACCATGACATTAATCCACTTGGAATACGTACACTAATATACTTTAAAATAACTTATGTATCTTTGCAAATCAGTTACAAGTTATCTTATTGAAAACACGTGTCCCTTTTTGGGAAATTATCCTTTATCATATATAATAATTATTTTATTAAAAGTCATATACTTAGCATACTACAACTTTACATATAAAACACAAAGCAAACATATGCAAATAGTCATAATACAACATAACACATACAAATTTGTAACTAACTTCATAAACCTAAAAGTAGCGGGACGTTATCTTTACCTTTGGAACTTGGAGAAAAACCCAAGTTCGAACCGGAGCGTCACGGATACCACTGGACCGCTGAACCGGATCTCCTCGCCTCGCCTGAAAGCGCGGCTCAGAATGCGTATCAGAACCGACCCGAATGCACGAAAAACACCAACCTGAGTGCGCTCGCGTACCCGAGAACCCCTTTAGGCTTGATTGGTGTTGGTGTGGTCTTAAAGTGGCACCCCAAGGGTGCTATTTATAGTGCCAAATGAACCAGCTGGGTCACAGCCGTCGCTGCCACGTGTCCCCACACGTCACCCCCTAAGAAAACGAGTTGCCACCGCACAACACGTGTTTTTACGTGATCGTTAATATAGTTTTGGAAACCCTGTTTCAAACTGAAAACCCTGAAAACCCGATCTCCACCCTTGATTTCTTGATCCTATGGTTGAGATTAAATAAAAAAAACAAATTTTAAAAAAATAATTTAAAAGATGTTAAAGTTGTTAAAAGGGCAAAATCGTCATTTACGTCACTGTAACATCACTTACAAACACCATACTTGTCACATCAAATGTCACTTTTTCTGCCACATCAGTCACTTTTTCTGCCACATCAGTCACTTTTTGATTTTTTTTAATAAAATATTACACTAGTTTATATGTAAATTAATTTTTTTTACATTAAATTTTTTATACTAAATTTTATTATATATTTAAATGTTACGACGTGTTACGGCACGTAACAATCTGACATTTTTAAACGTTACGACGTGTTACGGTACGTAACAATCTGACATTTTTAAACGTTACGACGTGTTACGTCACGTAACTATCTGACATTTTTTAACGTTACGACGTTACGGTACGTAACTATCTGACATTTTTTAACGTTACGACGTGTTACGGTACGTAACAAACCTGACATTTTTATGTATACCAAAAACTCAGTTGTGTTACATAAAGTAACAATCTGACATTTTTTAACATTTAACTATTTTTTTAACGTTACGGCGTGTTACAAATACGTAACGTTCTGAGATTTTTTTAATTATGACACAGTATGTTACATTATGTAAGATAAATGCAAGGTAAATATAAATATATGATTTACATCAGCCTAAAAAGTGAACATCTGTTACACTACGTAACTAACTGTTACACTAACGTAATGACAATTTTTTTTACACTAACGTGGCTATCTGTTACACTAACGTAACGATTTGTTACACTAAATATACAAACAAGTTACATGCTGTAAACAAATAACTAAAAAAAACAAATTAAATATACAAATCTCTAAACCAAAAAAAGATAAGAAAACACTTCTCACTTGGAAAAACTTTTATCTTCTTCCTTTCTTCAAATACCAGCTACTGCAAAAAGAATTCGTATATAAAATTTTTCATATAAACAGAATTCATATGTAAAAATTTCATATCTTTTATAAAAAAACAACATATGAATTAAAAAAACACACATCAAACAAAGATGGTTTACATCAAACAAAAAAAAAACCATTTTAACATCCATCAAAGCATTCAGATCTGTGAAACCCATTTTAAAAAAAATGATGATTTATATTAAACAAAAAAACTAATAGATTAAAGTAAAAAAACAAACCTACATAAAAAAATCAGATCTGCAAATAAAGAAACTCTATATTTGACAAGATCTGCAATTAAAAAAAACTCTTTAACCCAATAACATAGCTACTTTACCTCTTCTAAAGGTTCTTTTTAAAAGATCTGCAAAAAAATAAATTTTAGAAAACTAAAAAACAATATTAAAATTATTCTAAAAAAACCCAATTTATAAAATAATCTTTTATAAATGGAACTTGAAACATGAACGGCCGAAAAAGTGAACTTGAAAAAAATTAATCTTTTATAAATGGAACTTTTACAAATGGAACTTGAAAAAATAAATAATCTCGAAAGATGAACGGCGGAGAAAATCAAGATGGTTTCAAGCCAAAAAAATCAATCTTTTATACCAAATTTAAAACAAACTTAAAAACAAACCTACCATATATGAAGAAAACCCCAAAACAGAGGAAAAAGAAAATGAAACCCCAAAACCCACCATATGAAGAAAACCCAAAAGATGCAAGATAACCCAAATCTAAAAAATGCAGCGATTAGAAAACGAAATATGTAAAGATCAGTAAATAAAAACCCTAATTTTATAACTTACAAATTTCCCCCAAATGTTATGATGATTGATGATCATTAGACAGATTTCCATCTTGGGCTTGGTGCCGGAGGAGTTGGAGACAGTGGTGTTAGTTGTTGAAATCCGAATTGGTTCGTCGGAGAGAAGGGAAACCGCGGGGATAACATCGGCGGCAGACACCCAAAAGGAAGCGGAGACGACGGCGTTTGGAAGTCCGGCGGCGGAAGAGAGCCTGATGGGTGTAGTTGTGCCGGCGGAGGGGGTAAGAATCCGGTGACGTTGGTTTGAAAGCACCGCATGTAGGCTGAGATCGGCGATTCCGCCGCCGCGTGCACCGCCGGCAACGGCGGAAGCGGTGAAAGCGGCTGGTGGAGTTGCCGTTGGTTAAAGAAGTTTCCGGGAGCTAATCGGAAGCTAGGGTTTGACGGCGGCGCACCCCCCGGAGGACGGTTTCCGATGTGTTCCAGCGGCGGCGGACGGATCTTTTGCAACCGGGAGCTTTGGGGTTTGACCGGCGGGACTGGGGTTGCTACCACCCTTTCGTGTGCCGGAGATCCGGTGAGCTTCTGGACAACATCCCGGAAGTCGCTCTTGCTGACGTTGTACACCGGCGGCTGGTGCTGCTGCGGGTTGTGGTGGAGATTCGACGGCTGGGATTCGTCCAAAACCAGCGGCGGATGATGGATTTGATGAATCTGATTATCAAATTCAAAGGGTTTTCGAATTGGGGGTTTTGAAATCTTGTGTGATAATCTGTGAATTTGCTTCAAGTACTGATCTTTGCTGGTGGTGCAGGATTCAAGATTAGGGTTTGTAGCAGAAGATTCTTCCCCAGATGAATGACAGCTTTTATCCATCACAAACACAGTTGTGCTTTATCAGTATGAGGCTTGCCCTTTCTGCAACAAGGTTAAAGGTATCGTTCTCGTATGTGTGTGTATATATATATATATATGTGTGTGTGTGTGTGTGTGTTTCAGTATGTCCAAACTTAGTTACATGTGTAAATTTTAGTATCTCAATGAAAATTGGTAATTTTTGATGGTCTTGACTCTTGATGGAACACAGATGCAATTAATTGAGATCTTTCAATAGTATAATGGTGAATCAAGATAAACGCCTCAAATGTGATTGAAAGAATCTAATCGAGCTTATAGTTAAGGTATGTTACTTCTTGTGGTACTTGACCAGCTTCATTTCCTGTGTGTTTATTGGGTAAAATATCTCCGTATTTGTGTTGTGTTTATGCGCTTTGGTATGTATTTGTTTTGACCACTCAATTCGCGGCGAATGTGTTTTTCGATTCAAAGGCGCTTTTTGGCCAGGTGTTTTGAGAAGCATCTGTATTGAATATCACATGAATTTATTGATTCATGATTTTGTTTCAGCCAAGGAAGAGGAGGTGAGGGTTCTCTATTCAGTATGTACAAGCCCTTGTTTATTCTCATACTTTAACCAAACTGGGTATGGATCAACTCGGTTTATACTTTTGTTTCTACCAAACTCATATTGAACGCGTGTTAGACATCATTGTCTGCATGTTATAAGTAACTTGCACTTTACCTCTTCAACATATCAATTACACTCCAATTTAAGACTTCACTTTTTCATGTTATTTTACTTCTTCATTGACTTTGTGAGACAATGACTGGAATTGGTAGTTAAAATAATTATTTTACATATATGCTAATTTAACCCCCTTTGCAATTCTTGACCTATTGGGGATTAAGTTCGTAATATGGTTTTTATTGATTGCATTTTGTGTGTTTCAGTAACTTCTATACAAGTTTTAATATTGTGAATATGCTAAATCAATCTTTCTTTCTACTGGAGTTACTTAATCAACTTCATATTTTGTTGCTGCTTCAATCAGATGGTGTTCAAGTTGGATATCTTTAAGTAATCTTACTTTTTTATTGCTTTTGTCTCGAGTAAGACATCTTTCTCGACCTTCATGTGAAAGGCGATGCGTCTTTCTTGTATGCAGCTTAGCCTATGATTCATTATTGTCTTTTCCACCAACCTACGTGAGAGTACAGCCATAATAAGTTAATAACAATACCATCGTGTTTTTCTTAGTACAGTGATGAGTTTTTTACATATAAAAACAATTTGATTTTTACAAAAACAGAAACAGTCGATAAACAAAAGGATACGAGTATATAATGATGTAAATTGTCGACTCCGCCGCAATGCGCTAATTTCGTTTCTTCTCATTAGATTCTTTTGGTTTGTAGGCTATATTCAAAAGGATACGAGTATATAATTATATAAATTGTCGACTCCGCCGCAATGCGCTAATTTCAGAACTTACTTCTATTTCTATATTTATATTCTTAGAAAAACCTTTTGAATGCAACAAAATCTGAAAATATGTAAACTTACGCACCAAATGGGAGTCGCCCTCCCGACCACCACTTTACAATAAATATCTCATGTCACTCCACCACTTAGGTGGGCACAATTATGTGGCAAATTTGATTTGGAAAACTTAAAAGTGTTTCAATAATTTTTAAACTAATCCCTTTGACCCTGTTTCTTGGTATATCGTCAAGCCTTTGAGACCAAACCGTTTGAATGTGTATTTTAACATATTAGGTTACTAAACATCAGTTTGATATAAAATGCAAGTGTTGTTAATCTGTAGTCAGACAATGAGTTACATCTTGTACTTGGTCATGAGCTAAGACTTAGATACTCGGGGGACCCAACACATCCAGCCTGGCAGCCCGTTGGACATGTAGTATGTGCTTTATGGCAGTTACTTGGACAACTGGTATGCATTTTCTATGAGACCTGATGTTAGTCTTTGTTTTTGTTCAGATAAAGCTGACTGCACAAGAGGAGCTTGCTGCAGCAAACAAACATTAAAGAATAGCATAGGTTTATGGTTTGTAAAACCGGATTGTGCCATTCGATTTACTGGTTGAAACATACTGCCAAAACTAAATCCTTTAAAGCCATCAAATTTAATAATTTTTAATCTATAATTTTAATAAAAATAGCATAGCTTTCTCAAGAATGCAGATCGACACCTGTTGGTCGGTCACCTAAAACGCACAACATGAAATGGCAGGCAGTTTTAGGGTAGATGTGGTTTTTTCAACTGGTTGGCTTATTTTTCTTTGCTATTCTCAACCTTCAGGCAACAAGATGAAGAACTGGATGAGCCAAGTGTAAGCGTACAGAGGATTGGATTTGTGGGGCTTTCCATACATGATTGACCTGAAAGTTTTGTATATTTTTTTGTTTCATGTTTATAACAAAAGTAGTGTGTCAAATATAATCACAAAATATATATTATGTTAATAATAGTTTTGTTTTTGAATAAAATGTAGGTGATATAAAGTTACACTTTGGGTGACTTTTAACTCACTAACTCATTTAGTGTATCAGATATATAAATTTATCCAATTCAACCTACCCATAACTCGATAAGTAATGGTTGGACTTGCCATTTGGCCATTTGGTTTTTAGATATAAATATTACCCAATTTGACTAATTGATAAGTAAATGGGTTGAAGTTGTTGTATATTATTCCAGTAGTAATATGATTGTTAGCAAGTTTTATGCTTTAAAAATATAATTTGAGTGAATTTTGACTCATTTACTAATTTGAGATGTTGGTTATAACATTAACACAATTTAATCCACTTGTTTATTATGGCTTAAAAAAGTAAATTATTTTAACCAAGATTAAACTAACAGGGGATGATTCAGAATTAGTGTTTGTTGTTGGGTGGAAGTTTCGAATTGAATGAATGATAATTTTTGCATGCCAAAAAATATTATGTAATTACTCGGCATAATAACGTAAAAAGGTTTGATGCGTGTTAGTGACCGAACTGAACCTAATTTTAAGTTTCAGTTAAAAACTATAAAGTTATCAGTGTTTTTTTTTCTTTGTGAATTTTTAGGTGAATTTATTTACAGACGAGCCGGTGGTCACCGATTGTGCAGAAACGACGTACACCACCGTCATACAACCGGAGTCGTCTTTCCGCCGCCGCCACCACCATGATTCCTTCTTCGTTTTTGATTCGTTCGTCCTTCGGAGCAGGTACGTGTTCCTTTGGTTTCTTCGTTTGATTTTCGTCTTTGGTGTGCTTCCTTCTCTCCATACTCAAACTTAGTGAAGATGGATTCAATTATACAATCATATTTGATCATGCGTAATCACCAGCGTTGGTTTGTGAAACTTTTTTATCCATATTCTTTAATTTCATGAAAGGGAGCCTTTATTGAATATAGAATATGTTAGATCTAATTTTTTGTAAATGGACAACCCATTCAGAGAATAAGAATTTATAAAATGAGAAAACTATGAAAGGGATGTATTAGATGATTTGGCCTTCTGTATATAATCAAATTACTAATTCATTAGGCCATTTTAAACTATGCAAAATTCAATTGATGCAATTTATATGACGTTGCGATCTTTGTATACATGTTTTCCAGTGACTTTGATTGAACAAAATGCATACATATTTGCTCACTACACACACGGTACCCAATACATGGTGATAATATACTAATTACTACATCATTCAATGATGATTGCCTTTCTTAGCAGTCAATGGTGGTGTGAGGTGTCGCAAAGTGCCGAACAGCGGCGAAGGCGATGGTCTCTGGAGTGGCGGTCAGGGTTTACAGAGGAGGCGGCGGTTTGTTTTACAGGGGTGGAGACGATGGCCACACAATCACAACACAAATTAGAGACCAATTGTTTTATCTTTTTCCTCTGCCTAATTCAACAAATAGTTTAGCGTTTCTGCTCGTGAGTTTATCTGTTGCCTGTTGCTTGAGCCACATCAATTCCAGGTATTGTTCTTCAAATCTGGATAAGAAAAAGGATTTTAATAACTAAGTTCCCTAATTTTTAGTTGAATTTCATATCACTTTTATCTGATCAGTTTCGGAGTTAACTTTTGTACAAATAATCTACAGGTTTTTGTTTGAATTGCTTGGTTGGCCAAAAAAAAGTTGGTAGTTGACTTTAAATGTCAAACCTGACCACTTTTGAAATACATCATAACCTAGATCCCTTACTTAAATTAGCATAAAATTAATTCATTTACATTATTCAGTTGAGTGGTTTAGGTCAATATCATACATTACACCAAAAAGTTCATGAAATGATGCCCATTTTGAAATCAAAATCTAATCATTTTGACTTTCAGCAAGTACTTCTTTGAATGGTTGCTGTAAGCTTGAAACAATTGGAAAGGTTACCTGATCCCATAGGGTAAACTAAAGGACACTACCAGTAACACATCTCCAAGGTACTTATTGTGTGTTGATATTCCCCTTCTTACTTGATGTAAAACAAACATGACTGATATGCATTTCAGGTGGGTGGAGAGTTGGTTTGTCGATAATTTAGACAAAAGAAGTGCTTGAAGGGCTGAAGACATAACAAAACCAAGAGCAAACAACCTTGGTACCAGCAATATTGTTAGACCGGTACCGGTATTTTTTAATGAATTTTCCATTAGAATGGCTTTTTGTTCCTTTTCATCTTATTCGGTTCACTTTATATCTCTTGTGGGTTTTAGGATGACAAAGATAATCAAAAGCGTTTGACTTGAATGATCAGCGAAAATACTTGACAGATTGGTAGACGGCCAAGATAAAAAAGCTCACAGATTTAACCCCAACAATATCAAGCGAGTGTAAAAAGCAAGAATTGAAGATAGCAGCTGAGGAGCTTCATACGCGTTTGATGCGTGATAGAATGTTAATTTTGTAATTGTAGTTACAATAAGATTTGTTAATGCCTTTTTTTTCCGCTGCGAAGCACGAGGCTATATAATATATTTAAATAAAGCAAACTCAACATTTAAAGGTATAATAATGTGTTGGCTAAGCATTTTATTTATATACATGATACATGTCAGGTTAAAAAAATAAAAAACTAACTGGTAAACCGGTAAAAGTAGTAAGCTGTGGAATAGAACCCAGGCTGCATAACATATGGGCAACCGTATGAAATCGACTGAGCTGTGATAAATTTGCTTATCTATTCATGTATAACTTTAAATATAAATGTTGAAAACCAACAAAAATTAGACCTGTAATCACCCGCCTCAGGTGAAGCGAGTGGTGGGTTAAAAAGGCACTCCCCACCCTAATAATTTATGCCATGTAAAAATTTTCGAAAAACTTCTAGGAAGGAAAAAAGTTTGGTATTGGTGATCTAGCGGCTTTTTTTTAGCTTCAAAAGTTTAGGGAGATGAAAAGTCATGAATCCACACACACATACACACAAGGCCGTTGCGGCTACTTTGTATGTTTTGGGTGTGATAAAGCCGCAAGCCGCAGAAGCCGTGAGGGTTGGCGGTGGTAGCCGTGGCTTCTTCCTCACCACTCCTAGCCTAATAGAGAGATAATATCCATTTTCTATTTCATGTATTCATAATCCCTAGCCTTTCCTTATATAAACTAATAGGATGGAACTGGAAACTTAATAACAATTGTTAACAATTATTGGTTAAGAGTAATTATTTTTTTAAATTAACTTTTGTTTGAAGTACCTTAAATGGGTTTTTTTAGGTAATTCGCCTTATCATCATCGAACCTATATCTGTGCTTTCAAATTTATAAGTTTTATGATCTAATTCATTAAAATCCATTTATTTTAACATTATTAAAGCGATGTTGCTTTTCAAATAACATGCTTTTAGTTGTGTGGACTTTTAGTCGTTGCAAGTACCTAATGGCTTTATACAATATCAAACGTACGGAAAAAAATTCCTCATTACGCACAATTATTTCAACAGACGAATCAATCCAGTTCGTCCTACTAACACGGAAGGAGATAGAATTATC
>JAOXOA010000047.1:2063641-2073807 GCA_028566315.1 Rudbeckia hirta
GCCCTAGGTTGAAAACCTCTGATATTGAGCCGCCGCCGCCACTCATTGCATCTCCTTATCGGTGTTGTTGATTGCGACCACCCACATGCTAAAGCACTGTCAGTGGGCTGCCGGTAGCATTTGTTTTTGGTTTGGTATGCAGAAAGAGAAAGGAGAGACGGCGAAGACTTTAGAGAGATTAGAGAGACAGGAAGAACACAAATATAAGTGAATGGATGAATGCCGGACACATCAATGAACTTGCTAGATGTTTTGTTTTGAATGATGATTAGCATAGAAGACCTATGGTGTGTGAAATTTAGTCATGATAAATATTTTGTTATTTTGTGTAACTATTAAAGTCGAACAATAATACATGTAAGTTGGATGATAACTAAAAAAACAACTTATTTAATTCTCGTAAAAATGTGTTACTCCTAGTTTTTGTATTGTTTATTTTTATAAATGATGAGAGCATTGCCCAACAACCTATTTAGCATAGTTTGGTTGATTTCATTTGTACCGCATGTACAATGGATATGTTGTGTAGGTAGCAACATGACATTAAAACACTCAAAACATTTACACAAATATGTATGTCCAACACTACATTTATAATAAATATCTAATACAAAGTTGTAATTCAACCACTTTCCTCTAGAAAGTGTACTACCACAAACATACATATGATAAAAATATATAAATAGAACCCAATTATTAAAACAACACAAAAAAAAAAAACATGTTAACATCTTCCTACACCTAAATTACCCCCTGCTTTTTATACATCTTCTGAAATGGCCCACAAACATAATAACAGTCGTCTAAGAAATAGAAAACCTATGTTTTCTCGACGATGAACTTGAAGACTTGGATTGTGAACTACCAGACGTCCCGGTGCTCTTGCTCTCCCCGTGCCGTTGACCCGCCCCCACCACCCAAAACCTATCCAGAAACCTCCGTGAACTTGACGGCAGCAACCGCATGCTGCCGCCGGCACCCACCTCCTTCACATCCCCGTCCTTCAACTTCATCCGTGAAGGCGTTCTCAGCGACTTCGAACGCAGCGGCATTTTGATCTCCCATTCCTGTTCCAGTGTCCGGTTGGCACGTGCTGCGTCTTTGATCGCAGCACTGGCTCGAACCTGCTCCTGGAACAGGATTTGCACCACCGTTCGGAGGGGAAGGCGGTCGTTTTGTGCGGCGTGTATGGATGCGTGTACGGATAACCTTTTCACGTCGATTAACTCGCAGACTTTCTTCTTTTCGGATTTGGTTAACGTCGGGTGTTCCTTCAGGTAAACGTCGACGGCGGCATAGATTCCGTCATGTACTGGTCTAGCCGCGTCGGGGAGTGCCCGTGATAACGCCGTGAAAACAGAGTGTGACAGGTTCTGATCACATGCGATTTCTGTTAGATATCCGTCGATAAGACTGCCGATGATTTTGCACCGCCGTGGACTGATTAACACGACATCGTTCTTCTCATATTCTTCACCAATCTTACGATTGAAAAACCGATCGACGAGGTCCTGAACTAGTTCGACGTCGTAGACCGTGGCTTGAGGATGCTCCGACGGGATTAACAGATCACGAACAGATGCTTCATCGAGCTTCAAACTGATATCTCCGATCAAATCGTTACGCAGCAATCGATCAACTCCGGCGAGAATCGAGACCTTGAGCAGTTTCAGTAGGAAACTACATGAACAATTGACTTCTTTCTCTGATGTTAATAAGCTAATGATCGCTACGATAGTTGATTTGTGCTTTTCAACATGATTATCAGATTCAAATCGATCGATACCGTCCGGTAACCACCGTGAACAATACGTCTTCAAAGCCTCCCCAATCACGTCACCTTCCACTCGTTTCTTCGAAATCACGGCGAACATTACTCGTTTGTACACATCGATATCCAGTTCACACAGATCTTCCACCCACCAATCCTTCGGGACGGAGCCAACCTCCGGCACCGGCACCGGCACCGGCACCTTATTAATCGCATCGAGTTTACGATTATACGTGTACGACCAGTTAACAGACGACGGATTGATAGCGGTTTTGGAAGCTATGGACTCGATGCACCTCGCCGTGATGTCGATATCTTCGGACCATTGGCGGAGAGCTGTGGTGGTTTGCAGTGCGATAATGGAGTCCTTCCAGCTACTAAGGATGCTCGATTTGAAAAACACGTCGATTTTGAAGATTAGGTTACCTCTATCGATATCCTCCGTCATCTCAAGGTACTCCGCCGCGCAACGGACGGGCACTACGGTGTACGGACTGATGGAAACCGTCATTCCGTAGCAGAACTTTGCACAGATCTCGAAAACCTTCGGTCCTCCAGGAAACTCGACGAGATGAACAACGTCGGAGTTATCTTCGCTTGCGCTTAACGCCAGCTTCTGCAACCGATTGCTCTTCGACAGAAGCGGAAACTGCAACACACTATGTAAATCAAAAATCCTTCAAACAAAGTGTGGTTACTTTCTAGAATCATCATTACCTTGTGAAGATGAAATTTCACTTCATCAACGATGAGAGTAAAATCCGTCACCAATTCCGACGAAACGCACCTGAAATCGGAAACAAATTCACACACATCGTCTAAAAATCGTGAAACAGAGAGTGTTGTATACTTGTATAGCTGATACCTGACGGAATTTGATTCGTAATCGGATTGAAATGCATCAGGCTTAGATCCTAGCTTCATGAACTTCATCTTGTCCGTCCGGGAGAAATTGGGGGAGGGAGGTGGTGGTTAAAGAGGCGGTGTAGTTATGATCTCATTGATGATGCCATTACGACTGACTGAATTATCCAACCACCCAAACACGACAACGAGCCGCCGTCCTACTACCTGCGTTCTGCAGCAGCTATCGTCCTTTAAGTTACTTGTCCCCTGTAAATTTACATTTCAATAAATATGGAAATTCAGAATACCAGTGTGTAGAGTCGGGAGAAAATGAGTTGGTAATTGAATATCAGGAATTTGTAGATTAAACTAAAACTTCTCCTTTAATGTAACTTTGTGTAATTTTTTATTTTTATTTTTTGGACGACGAATATTTAGTTTTGTGTTACTGCATGTATATTTTTAAACACATACAAAACTAGTTGAATTCTCGTCCGTTGGACAGGTTGTCACCGCATAATGTTTTTGTTTTCCTTGTTTCCATAACTACCCTTTAGCAAACATATATTTTTTGACTTTTTTTTAACTGTTATGCAACAACTACCAAATGAAACCCGCGAATAGAACATTTACGAAAACTGACAAAGCATAAACGTTAGTCAAACAAACACGTATAGAAGCTTTTACGCCCCCGACAAACAAAGGGTTGAGTCAACTGGGCAAGTCTAGTTATATTAAAAAATGTATAAGCAATGTATTATTATTTTTTAACAAATTAGTATTTTTATTATTTGTGCTCGGTTTATAAAATGTAAAAAATAGATGCATATACTTGATACAAGTTATTGTATATTAAAGTTAGTAACTTTGATAATATGACCCAAGAATGGGGGGTTTAACAACTTAATAAGCCCAATGTAATACTAATCAAGCCCAAAAAAGGGTTAGCTTTTAAACCGTGTGCGCATCGGACAAGGGTTGCAAACCCTGATTCAATACCGCCGCTTCTTTCGCACCCTGAAGGCGATTGGGACAGAAGCAAACGGCGTCGCCACCGCCTCTATTAGTCCGGCAAGTTCTTCTTCTTCCGAGGTAATCTATACATTTTGTTTCGGTGTACGTTCGTTATCTTCTACTTCCTTGACAGACATAAGTTAGTTTCTCTGATTTGGTGCCCTAGGTTTGATACAGCAGCAAAGATTTCGCCAGCATCCTAAGCGATTCGACTGGTTATGCAACGGTAAGGCATCGTTACTTTGTTTACCTATGGTTTTGGTCATTTCGTTTTCCCGCAAAGTAAACGCATACGGTAGCATATTATGACCTAACTGTTTCTAGGGTTCTTTGACAATACATGTTGCAGGTTGTATATTTCATTTTGTTTAGATAATAAAGATTTTCTTCCCAAAAACACTGTAACCTAATCGTAATGCTAAAAGATTTAGTTGTGAGGATATTCCATTTAACCTTTGTGCCTCAAATCGAATCTGAGTCATTTTTTCGTATGGCCATAAAGTTTTTTTTGAGAGATTGTGGTCATTGTACAATTTTGTCGTAGTCTAATAGGTCAGATTTGTAGTAAATTAATTAAGGCCTAAAAAATGGAAAGAAAAAAAGGAACCAAAAAGAAACAAAAACTTTAAAATAGGACTGCAGGAGGATAGATTTACAGCAACACAACAATTGACTCTTGAATCTGATCTAGCAAGTTTAAAAGTTATAAGCATCATCGTCAAAAGCCTTTGATTTGTTTGGTAGACATTTTTACACAAGGAATATTTGTCAAAGGCACACATTTCTTTGGTTGGGTAATGGGTATAATTTGCCAAAAATGGAGATGCAAATATTTGTCCGGCCCAATGAACCATGATTGAACATGCACAAGAAATTTGGGCTTAATATCTGCCTAAGCCCAACGAACTAAATTGCTATTTTTTTTAAGCTTTAGGTATCAGTGGCTATCAATAAGTATTTGTATTTAGTTGTGTATCACATTTAAAAGACAAGTAAGTTGAAATGTAAGAAACTTAAACTATACAAAGTAATGGTAGTTGGTGTTAAGTTCTGTTAGGCTTGTGGACATGTAGGTCTGTGATATGTTTAATGGAGGCAAGTAAACGGTTAAAAGGTTTTTTATTTTTATTTTATATGGAGTTGCCAATTAAGGTTACATTGCAATACCATGTTGTTGAATAATCATTGACATGCATGAAAAAGTATAAACGTGAGCAACAAAAAAATTGCAAGTCAATAAGTTAACAAAGAAATGAACGCACAAAGACATTGTTATCTAAAAAAGTGTGCACATGTTTAATACAGGTAGAAGATGTATGGGCAACTATAGGAACAGATCAATGGCTGGTGTGGTATGCAATGTGTAAATAAAGTGAAGACAACACAAGCAGACGCGTTCTTTTAGTTACCAGAGTAAAACCGGGAAAAGAACAATGTAAGTTGACTATATCTCTTAAATTTTTTTTTGGAAAGCATTATGTTTTCATATTAGCAATCTGCAGGGACGGCTAGGGATGCATATGTGCATGTAGATTTACAATTTGTTTATAAAAAAAATAGAAAACATACAAGGCAGATGTATGCATCGTTTTTAGTCAATAAAAAGAATGTTAAAAAAAAAAGAAAATACCTTTTTTTCCTTGATTGCACTTAGGAGTAGGAGGACACCGAACACTGTCTGCTGTCAAGTAGTGTAGAACAGATACGCTGAACATGAAAAGAAAGTGTAAAAAAAAGAACTTAAAAATACAAGTTAGGGTAAGGTAGATTCGCATAATAACCTGGCCGCAAAAGCTGAAGTTTGTGGCAGAGCAATGAAGGAGAAAGTGTGTAGAATAACCAAGGATGAGATGATTTATGTATAGAGACAAAAACGTGGGTTAGTTACCCCACTAACCCACCTTCCTATTTGTTGGGATAATGGGTAGACATTTATGTATATGTGAAAAAAGATGTAAAACCCCCTAAGTACCGCCTGAAATGGGGTTAACGGTATATGGGGAATCAAATGTTTTTTTTTTATTTATCGATATTTTAACGGATTTGAATTTAGGCACATGTTTTTTTATGCTGAACAAATAAGTAATTATTTCATATGACAGTTTGAAGTTTAAAAAAAAATAAAAGAAAGTTGTTGTTTAACCTTTTTTTGCCAAGTTTGAATGGATAGTTTCATTGTCGTTGTAAGCAAAGTAAAGTAAAAAAACATAAAAGCGAATTACGACTTTTCACTATATAACCAAAAGCTGTAAAAAAACATAACACAATAGTTTCATTATGGTTCTCACTTTTATGTCATAGGTAAACTTAGAGCTGTAAACGGTCTAGCGAAGCCGATTACAGTGTAGGGTTTAACTTCAATAACACAATATGTATTTTATAAGATGACTTTAGGTGGACACGTGCCAACATCAGATTTGTAAAAACGCAGGTTAGTTACCCCACTAACCCACATTCCTATTTGTGGGGATACTGGGTTAACGGTTATGGATATGTGAAAAAGATTTAAAACCCTAAAGTACCGCCTGAATGTGGTTAACGATATATGGGGGAATCAAATTTTTTTTTTTAGATTTATCGATAGTTTAACATTTTTGATTTTAGGCACATGGTTTTAAATGCTGAACTAATACTGAAATATGTCATATTAAAGTTTGAAGTTTAACAAAAAATATAAAAGAAAGTTGTTGTATAACCTTTTGTTTTTCAAATTTAAATGGATAGTGCATCTAAAATTAAATAACCCAATAAAAAACAACGATAACAAAATAGCGTAAAATAAACTAAATTAACGAAAGCATTGTTCGAATAAAGAAAAGGAACCTAGGGAATGTAAAGTAAACATAGGTATCAAATAAAGAACGAACAAAGAAAAACATTAACTCCTCAAATACGACAAGCAATCGGGACAAAATGGATGCAGTTCCATGCCGGCGCTTGTTGACTCGCAGCCAATGCATGTGCGGTGTTCACTTGTTGGCAATTGGTTTGATGTGACGGCATCGGCTGGCTGTGAATCTACAAGTGGAACAGTCCTCTGTTCGTACTCCATAAGGTGGCTACCACGACACACATTGTCTTCCATATCTGCTTGTGCTCTCTTGACATTCAGGTGTTTTTTACCATTGTAGTGAGCCTGCAAACATTCGAAACTCGGGCACGAAATCTCACATAAAGGGCAGAAAAACTCAGAGCCCTTCAACTGTTTTAACAACAATTATCAGGTTCACAACTTTAAAGTAAAAAATTAAACTTCAAAACAAAAAAAAATTAAAGAAATATATGCTCGAAAAAAACCTTAGACTTGTGTTTCCGCGAATGCAAGTGCTCAGTGTATTGCATGTCGTTTTGACAGGCAACATTGCAAACATAACATAACTTCACATCCTCTTCTCTGGCTCCATTCATTAACAACGCATGCATACGTTGTTCCATATTTTTCTTTTGCGCTGAAAGAACAAAGATTGATGTGGGATTCAATGATAACTAACGGCTTAAATAAAGCAGGGCTGGTGATCTTTTGAGTTTTTTTAGGAAGATAACAAACAAATTGATGAGTTATATAGGGGATTTTAGTATTTTAATGCAACAACCTAAATCAAAAAATTTAAAAAGATTATATATTCATTTCATTTTTGTTTCCTTTTAAAAATTGAAATACGGGATTAGTTGTAACCTCTGGATAACCAAGGGTCGTCAATTTTATTTGAAGGTTAAAAAAACCAACCAACTCAGAGTTATCACTTAACTGCTCAGTATACAATAAAAATATAATTTACTCTAAAATAAAAGAACTACACATTAACTGCCACATTAATAGTCACCAAATTTCTATATTATAAACACCTAAAACGTTACTATAAAAAAAATACGGCACTTTCTTATAGCGGAAAAAAAAATTTATTCCATCCCATCAGCAGTAACAGTTGTTTTTTTTATAGGATTTGAACAAACATGGTTGGCACCAGGAAAAGTTTTTTTTTTATTATAAGATTAGCAAAAAAAAAATGAAGTCATGACATATGTCTGCTGTAGAAGACAAACATGATAGGCTGACAAGCAATTTTTTTTTATACGCATACACTCACAATCCATTAATAAATCTAAGTAGTTCACAAGCATAGGCAAGAAAAGTAAATATGTTAAGAAGGCCAACATTTCATTTGCTAAAAAAGGCAACCCAAGACACATAGTAGTACATAGTTCAACGTGGAACATTAAAAATAAAAACCATTAAACAAAATATATGAAAAACAGACACACAAACTTAAGGTCTAGCCGACAAATGCAACAAAAAAGAACTCTTATAAAAGACGGATGCCAGTCACCCGTTTGCGCGAATGCACGCCAACAGTTGGGCAGTTGCCAGCGCCAAATTCATAGTGGGGAGAGTCGGGCAAATCCCTTGGTCCTGCTGTGGGCACATCTTCATCATCGCTACTTAAAAATTCAACCTCATCCCACTTCCATGATGCTAGAGCTGCAAGTCGTTTTGCACGTCTTGCAGTGTTGCGCCTTTTCTGTGAAGGAAAAATTACAACGTATTAGGCGACTGAAATAACACGCCTGAGATGGAATTGAAGTTAGAGACTTACCACAGGGTAACTAACACAACCGGTTTCAATTGTTGGATCCTACGAAAAACGCATATCAGGTCAGTTAAATGCAATTCATATTTAAAAGGTAAACGATTAACATGGGTTTATATGTTTTAAACCTTTGCAGGTCCAAGAGGCTCTTGGCTGGAACGTCCATCGATGTCGACCACTTTATTTCCATTCTTCCGTTTAAGGGCATTGCTCTACAACAATGGTAACACAAACATGAGAACAATGTTAACTGCACAATTTTTCTGTTGCTTTATACATTTACTTGCATGTAAAAGTAATTGAAGATAGTAGGTCAGACAACTAACCTTGTTACCCCCACTTACAGCGCACCGGTCAAGACTTGCATCTTCTTCGCTGGTAGGCAACAGCGTATGGTCCATCTGGCTTTCATCCTCTGAGTCTGCAAAATCCTGCACGAAAAAGGTAACCTTTAAAACAAATAACAGTTCATAATAACAACTACATAAAACGCATACTAACCTTGTACGATTCAGGTGACCACATGTTCTCCTGCAGCGAAGAATTGGGTGATTCCTGTTCGTTGAACAGCAAATGATGAGAAGTAGTTTTTTGCTTGACCACCGACTGATCCATTTCTGTCTTTCAAAGCCTGCTGCAAAAGCGCGAACAGGTTTATCTTCTTTTTTCCTTTTATTTCGAACAAATGGGAATTACAGCCCTGTTAATCGTATTTATAAGCAAATGCATTTGGGCAGTTACCTAAATTTAAGGGAGCCTTGTTTACGTGTTAGCAAACCACCCCACTCCCCTACTCCCGCCCATTGTTAATTGATTTAATTTTTTCAGCCAGCGCCATTTTTAAACAAAACAGTTTACAGTCCTATTTTTCAGCATAGGGATTAACTGCCTTAAACTTCCCATAACTGCTGCATCTAGAAGGTTCTAAGGGACTTTATACGGCCTAGATTTGCTCTCAGATTTGATCAACGGCTGATGTTCACCCATTTTCGGTTACCAGTAACCGCAAACAATATAAATATAATTGGCAATTTTGTAATATCCTTTCTTTTGATGAATTGGTATATACACGTTATAGCTTAGTAAAAAGATGGATTGATACGGCCCAGCCCGTACCCGAAGACCATCAACCGCCAAGCCAGCCCTGCAGGCCCATTCGTAATCCGGTTAAACCTAAAAGGTTTCTAGAATAGTTTGCATTATGGTTAGTTAGTACATGTTTTACATTATTCAAAGAAGTGGTCCATGACCACATGCATGCAACTTAAACTTAGGAGTTCATGGCAATCATCGGCAAGTAATTAGGAAATTGCATTGTATTTATTTTGATTTGGTGAATGAAAAAAACCCAGAAAATTGTCCCAAGTCTCTTGTTCTTCTCACTAATTTTCTTGGCCCCTCACCCCCTCTAATTAAGGGTGCATCATTTGGTGCTTTCATCCTCGTTCTCACCCTCACCGTCACGAAAGGACTCCACCGATGAGTCTAACCCCAATCTCGCCGACCAAATAGCCCTCCTAGTCACCGCCACTAACACCGCATCCACACAAACCTCCTCCCGACTGCCAGCCCTTATCGAAGCCACCCACAACCTCACCACAAAAATCAAAACCTTAGCCGACTCCATCTCCACAAAACACCCAAAATCACCGACCAAATCCACCGGTTCTTCTTCAAACTCTACCAATGTTGAAACCTGGAAGGTTCGTGCATCCAGGTAGCCGGGTTTTGGTTAGTTTAACTGGGTCATGTAATGTATTTCGTATTTTGTATTGGGCTAAAAAGAGATCTCGAGATGGGCCTATAGTTTCGAGTGGGAGTTAGGGCCCATGGCCCATAAGTGGTTATAAATAATTAGCTTGGCCGATTGTATTAGGTTGCTAGTCATTCTCAGTTTCGCGGCAAGCATAGGATCTCGAGATCTCTCTCTCAATCTTGTATCAGTC
>JAOXOA010000047.1:2124742-2141837 GCA_028566315.1 Rudbeckia hirta
CAAGTTGTTTATGTTCATTTTACCTTTGTAATTGGAGACTTTGCCCCTCTCGAATCGGGCCACTATCATTTTTGTTTATAATAGAATCAAGCCGGTTTCTGCTCTTACGACCCATTTCTATCATTTGGTTCCATTGCCGGGAAATCGAAATGGTGCAAACCCGGAATAGCTCAGGCGAAGGAAACCCACCCGACCCCATTGCAGTACAATTGGCTGCCCTAGCCGTGAAGTTGGAGTCATTTGAAACGATGAAGGAAGATATAGCAGCTCTGAAGGCAGGAGAACGATCTCGAGACAGCAAGAATGATGAAGGGGACAGCTCTTGGAGGGGTCGACAGTCATATAGGCCCTACAACAAAATCGATGTCCCGAACTTTAGCGGAGGAGATCCTCGCGGATGGCTGTTGAAGGCTGACAAATATTTCAGGTATTATCAAATACCTGATGAGGAGAAAGTTGACGTGGCTTCAATGCACTTAGAAGGTGATGCCCTGGACCTTTTTTCTTGGCTCTCTAACGACCAACCTGTCACTTTCTGGGAAGAATTGGTTCAAGCGTTTACCACCAATTTTGGTCCAGCAGAGTTCCAAAACCCGGATGAGTTCCTTTGTAACATCAAACAAACTGGGTCAGTCCAAGAATATCGTCAGGAGTTTGCTAAGAGATCCTCTCGGGTTTCAAACTGGCCCGATCATTGTCTTTTGGGGGTATTCTTAAATGGTCTTAAAGATGAATTAAAAGCCGATGTAAGAATTCACAAGCCCCGTACAGTATATAATGCTATGAGTTTGGCCCTGGAATTTGAATCTAAACTCAACCCTCATCGCCTGGGAAAAAGCACCTCTTGGACCCCATCCTCGAAATCCTCACAGCCGGATTCCAAGCCATTGACCTTCACTTCAGCCCAAACCTCAACCCAACCAAAAAATACTTACCGACTCTCTGAGACAGAGAAACAAACCCGATACTTAAAAGGTGAATGCTACAGATGCGGCGATAAGTACGGGCCGGGTCATCGTTGCAAAGTCGGTACCTTCAAGTCTCTGGAAGCAGATGATGTTGATGAATCACCTATAACTATCCCAACCAGCCCCGATTCTGATCAGGAAGAAACTGCTGAAATCAGTCTACATGCTATCTTGGGCAAGCCACACCCTACTACGATGAAGGTCCAAGGTATGCTTCATTCTACTGAAGTTCTAATTTTAGTTGATGGTGGTTCTACACACAATTTTATTTCCGAAGTATTGGTGAGTGAACTCAAGCTGGCTTCTCAACCGGTAGAACCTTTTGGTGTCCAAATCGGTAATGGGGATGTAATTCGATGCGACCATATTTGCAAAGATCTTGCTGTGCAGGTTAATGATCTCAAGATCACTCAAGACTTCCATCCTTTCTCCCTTGGTGGAGCGGATTTGGTTTTGGGTATTCAATGGTTAGCCACATTAAATACAATTCAAGCTAATTGGAAAGAGTTGTTCATGATTTTTTCAATAGATGGGAAGCGATACAAATTACAAGGTGTCGCATCTGGGCCCCAAAAATCATCTAGCTTTCAACACCTAGCCATTGATCCAGAAATTTTACCTTGCATACCAACCCCACTACAGCCTGTTGTCACACAATACACTGCTGTTTTTGAAGAGCCTCAAGACCTACCCCCGGTTAGATCACAAGATCATTCAATTCCACTCCTGCCAAATTCGACTCCACCTAATATTCGCCCTTACCGTTACCCCTACTCTCAAAAAACTGAGATAGAGAAACAAGTAGAGCAATTAATGGCAGCCGGCTTTATACAACCAAGCACCAGTCCCTTCTCAAGCCCATTTTTACTAGAGAAGAAGAAGGACAATACGTGGCGATTATGCGTCGATTACCGGGCCCTTAACAAGATAACTATAGCCGATAAATACCCTATACCTAACATTGACGAGTTACTTGATGAATTGTATGGTGCTAAGGTATTATCAAAACTCGATTTGCGTTCGGGCTATTATCAAATCAGAGTGACGGTCCCGGATATTGAAAAGATAGCTTTTCGTACCCATTCGGGTCATTACGAGTTCAAGGTTATGCCTTTTGGCTTAACTAACGCTCCCTCCACGTTTCAGGCTGTTATGAACGATTTATTTCGTCCTTATTTACGACGTTTTATACTTGTGTTCTTTGATGATATTTTAATTTACAGCTCAAGTATGGAGCAGCACAAGTTCCACCTAGAACAGGACCTAAAATTACTGCATGACAACAGATTCTTTGCAAAATTATCGAAGTGTTGTTTTGGGCAAGAACAAGTGGTGTTTCTGGGACACGTAATCAGCCCGGAAGGAGTTAGTGTGGAGGAAGAAAAGATTTCAGCTGTTAAGTCATGGCCCATTCCCTCATCAATAAAAGAGGTGAGAGGTTTCCTCATGCTAACAGGCTATTATCGGCGTTTTGTCCGAAATTATGGGCTTATAGCTCGACCACTTACTGCATTGACCAAGAAGGACGGGTTTATTTGGTCGGAGGCAGCCCTTAAGGCCTTTAATGACCTGAAACAGGCGCTGCTGACTACACCTATTTTGAGGCTACCAGACTTCTCAAAACCCTTTGTTATCGAATGTGATGCATCATCAGATGGAGTAGGAGCAATATTATCTCAAGAGGACCACCCTGTGGCCTATTTCAGCAAAGGGTTTTCCTCATCTAACCGATTTAAATCGGCTTACGATAGGGAGCTGTTGGCATTAGTCCTGGCGGTACAAAAATGGAGTCACTACTTGTTGGGTCGGCATTTTCTCATCCGCACTGATCACTACACCCTTAAGTTTTTACTAGAGCAGCGTATTACCACTACCGAGCAACAAAGATTGCTACTTAAGCTCATGCCTTACGATTTTTCCATTGTTCACAAGGCTGGAAAAGAGAACAAGGGGGCGGATGCTTTGTCTCGTCGACCCCATTTTGGAGAGTTATTGACACTCATTGTTCCTTACTGTGTCGAGGTGGCTGATATCAAAGCAGGGCTGGAAGCCGACCCATTTACAAGGGATCAGATCAAGAAGTTACAAGAGGATCCATCGTCACCCACTGATTTCTCTTTTGTGGACCAATTTCTGTTTTATCAAGGGCGTTTGGTAATACCAGAGGTGTCTTCCCTCAGACATAAGCTGTTACAAGAAGCGCATGACACCCCAAGTGGTGGCCACGGAGGTTTTTTAAAAACTTATAAACGTCTCTCTTCTCGTTATTATTGGCCCAGGATGAAACAAGATGTCAGGCTGTTTGTCCAACAATGTGTGATATGTCAACAACAGAAATACCAAACTCTGTCACCAGCCGGTTTGCTTCAGCCTTTACCCATCCCCAATCGAATCTGGGTGGATCGTCTAAGCAAATATGGTCACTTTCTTTGTTTATCTCATCCTTTCACGGCCAAAGGAGTAGCTGCGTTATTCTGTAAGGAAATAATCAGGTTGCATGGTTTTCCCCGTTCCATCGTTTCAGACCGAGATGCGGTATTCCTTAGCAACTTTTGGCAAGAACTGTTTCGATTGAGCCAGACTAAGTTAAAGCTGAGCACAAGTTACCACCCTCAAACGGATGGTCAAACCGAAGTTCTAAATCGTTGCTTAGAAGCTTACCTACGTTGCTTTGCTAGTGAGCAACCAACCAAATGGAGTACTTACTTACCATGGGCCGAATATTCATATAACACCGGATATCACACATCTACCGGTACAACCCCATTTTCTGTTGTCTATGGCAGGGAACCACCTTCATTATTTCCTTATGTTCTAGGGGAAACTAAAAATGCAGAACTGGAACTGCAGTTAATCGATCGAGATGATATGCTGAAGCTGCTTCGACAAAACCTCCAAAAGGCCCAAGATCGAATGCGAAACCAAGCAAATTTGAAGCGTCGGGAACTCACGTTTCAGATTGGCGATTATGCCTTCTTGAAGATTCAACCTTATCGTCAAAAAAGTCTGGCCAAACGTCGGTACGAGAAGCTCTCCCCAAGATTTTTTGGACCATATCGTATTAAACGAATAGTTGGTCCAGTTGCCTATGAGTTGGAATTACCACCCGAAGCTAAAATCCATTCAGTCTTCCACGTTTCAATGCTTAAGCCTGCCCATGGTTCTTTTTCCTCGGTTCCAACTGCGCCAATACCCATCACCAAAGACTGGGAAATTGACTTGCAACCAAGCTCCGTCATCACTCACCGCTGGGTCTATGAAGCTGGCCACCACAACCTGGAACTGTTGATCTCTTGGTGTAACCGTCCGGTAGAAAAGTCTACCTGGGAAACCTATGATCTGGTAGCTGAGCAATTTCCTGCATTTCGCCTTGAGGACAAGGCGTTTTACCGGGAGGGAAGTAATGATAAAGGCCCACTGAAAGTGTATTCAAGAAAAAAGAATCGGGTTACAGCTGGCAATATGGGACAGCTGGATGTTATTTTTGGGAATTGGTTGAATCCACTCGGTCAAGACAATTGATGGTAAATTGGCTGATTATACTCGGTCAAATCACAGGAAATTAGGGAGCAGATCACTACCTTAATTTAGAAATTGGATATTATAAATAGGAGGCTTGTTCATCATTTTTATCATTCAAGTTGTTTATGTTCATTTTACCTTTGTAATTGGAGACTTTGCCCCTCTCGAATCGGGCCACTATCATTTTTGTTTCTAATAGAATCAAGCCGGTTTCTGCTCTTACGACCCATTTCTATCAAACTCATCAAGCCTTTTGCATATTAAGTCAGATATAATGTGTTGATGCATACGCAACCATCACCAGAAACAGATTAACACAAGATTCTTCACACAACTTGCATGCATACAAAGAGTTAAAGACCAATCAAAAAGCCATTGTCAGTCCAGCATTCCCAAATACCATTCAGCATACATAGTACATACGGCCATATACAAAAATGATCACCACCGGTTTATTGACACTAAAATGAATACAATGCTCAAATCACAAGAACACATTCAGACTTCCATAGTTCTTGGCAGATCATACATGCTGTTAAATAAGTTATGACAATAATGATCGATGGTTCTAAACAGAACATATATGCCTTTAAGTGTGTTCCCCATATATAAGAACATATTTATACGCTGTATAGTGTTAGTAGTCAGTCGATTATATTAGTTGTACAGAACAGTTTGTTTCTGTTTTCAGTTGTATAGCTGTGATTCATGTTGGCTACTCTTCATGTATAAAAAGAAAGTCATGTAGTGTATTGATTACTGATAGTCATCATACATTTTACATTTTTACACATCTTTTCCTTATTGTAAGAAGACTAGAAGAGCCAAAATGGGGCGCCGCTTGGGGCGAGGGTTCACACTTTTTACTACATAAGGCACGAACTGTCCAAGGTGTTACTTTTTAACGGTAAATAGAGTAAACTACTCAGATGGTCCCTGTGGTTCGCCACTTTCGCATCTATGCTCCCTAACTTTTCGAAATTACATCTATGTTCCCTATGGTTTCCAACTAGTAGCACCTATGCTCCCTGTAATTTCTAACTTAGTTGCACTGGTAGTCCCTGAACTGGATGTCCGTTAGTTTAGGCCGTTCAGTCTGTGTATAATGACCAAAATGCCCTTCTCTTCACAAATAAAAAACCTAATCTCATCCCCACTCCCTATTTCCCACCACCACCACACCCTAGCAAATCCAGCCACAACTATCACCGCCACCTCCTCCTCCACCGATTCCAAACATGAAGAAGCAGATAAAAACAGAACAAAATGTCAAATCAAATTGCTAAAGGTGAAGATTTTGGGATACAAGCAGATAAGAAACTTAGCGACTTAAAATTCTTCGGTTCCAAACATGAAGAAGCAGCTGATTTATACAAAAAAGCTGCTAATTTTTACAAAATTGGAAAAACATGTAAGATATCAAAAGCATTGTTAATTTAGGCGTTCGTATTGATTTTGATGTTAAATTGTTAATAGATTGTGCGTGTTCGTCGGCGTTTTTATGATATATTAATGTTATTGATCAGATGTTTAAGCTCTTGCTTGTTGATTACCAGATTAGCGCTTTCAATTTGATTTGTTCGGGATAGTCATTTGATGTTATATGAATACTTTAGCTAATTTGTGATGTTAATACGAAACTCAAAATGTTTGATAGCAACAAGAAAACATATGATATTACCGTTTGATTGAAATTTTTGTTTTGCTTCTTAATTGAATGTTCATTCCACAAAAAACGAGAGCAATCTAACTTTTATTTTTGATTTGTGAGTATGTTCAGCCTCAAAATCAATACAGATTTTACGAACAATTTGGAAACCACATTAAAATGTATTTATTTCTTCCTAATTTGAAACATTTTCTCAGGGCAAATCCGGTAGGCGACCAGCGGTGGTGCGCGACGGGAAGAAGGGGCAGGAGTCCGTGACGCCAGTGGTTGGGGCTGGTGGTTGTAATTTTGTGGTGAGGGGATAGGGAAGAAAAATGAGGGTTTCTATTTGGAGACAAGGGCATTTTGGTTCTTTCACATGGACTTAACGGGGTGAGATTTAACGCACATCCACTCCAGGGACTACCGGTGCAACACATTGACAAACCTTAAGAAATATAGATGTAATTTTGAAAAGTTAGGGAGCATAGACGCAAATGTGGCAAACCACAAGGACCATCCGAGTAGTTTACTCCAAAAAATATGCTTGAGGCGCGTTTTTATATAAAAACGTTGCACATATAGCTTTTTGGATTATACATGCAAGTAATTTACATATTAGATCATATATAAAGCTTATATATAGCTAAATTTTAGGTAGTCAATGCTAAAACCCTATGAGATACAAAATATATTTATATAAAGCCATGCGGCATGGTCCAAATGGAAACGGGGTGTGGAACACATCATTTTCACATGGTTTCCACATATAGAGGCATGGTGTTTCATTTTCCACACCAATGGAAATGTGACGTGTCTACACCTGATTGCTCCATGGCATTTCTTGAATTAAACCCCTCCGCCACTGCCAAATTTTCATGCAAGTAGAAAGCTCCACGTCGTGACCACACGAGGATAGCGTGTTTTCCACGTCATGGAAGCCACGCCACCTCATTTCAAACCACTTCAAGTCCCCCATACCCATAGCTTAAGCCCTTGCGCCTCTCGCATAAAAACCGTTGCACTTTACCGTTTATCCCTCGGTTTTAGACCCTGTCACCTTAAAGCGCTCTTTGCTTTTTGAAACCAAGATACAAATATGCACCCTAATCCAAATGCTCAACGACTACATAAAGTTCCTCTATACCTGACCAGGGACGAAGACACCCGGCCTAGGCCTGTTTTCCACGAGGGGGGGGGTAAATTTTTAAAAACTCTCTCAATATACACACACACACATATGCATATACTGTATATGTATGTTTGTGTGTGTGAAAACCTGAAAAACTTATCGATTCATTATTTAAAAATAAAATATTGCTTAATACTTAAAAATTGAAAATAATACCTAGCCAAATATTGATCCACATATAAACAAACATAAAAAAGCCTAGCCTAAATGCCCAATACTTAAAATTTAACCTAATAACACTGGAAAAAAGAAATAGCAATTGAATCGGTGAGTCAACAGAAGTGCGAGACACAAAACAACCATCCTCCCAGCCAAGACAACCACCAGTTCCGTCGCCGGCGCGCTGCTACCTCCCACCAATCATGGTATGTTTTTTGTTCCACTTCCTCTAATTTAGCCTTTGTTGTTAATTCGACTGCGTTGCGGGCAGGAGCGTAAAACTGTGCTAATAGTGGTGGTGACGTTAAAATATGCTAAGTTGCAACCCTACGATTAAAAAAGGGAAAAAAAACGTAAAACAACGCAATGTGGGGGCGTAAACTATGCTACCAGGGGTCGTGACGTTAAGGAAAAAAAAGAAAAAAAAACGAAAAAAGAACATGAATTTATAATACCAAGCGCCTCATGACTCACGTGACTTCAAACATCAACGAAGTGATATATATACTATACCAATGAGAAGCGGGCGTAAAACCAGGGGTAAAATGTAAATTATTCAAAGAAAAAAGAAAAAAAAAATAAAGTCAAAACGTAGCTCAGGTGGCGCACAACATTGTCGGTGAAAGATAACGTCTAGGGGTAGAAATGTAAATTACTCAAAAAATAAGAAAAATGAATAAACTAACAAAACCACAAGGGTTGTATATGTAAATTATAAATTAATTGAGTTGCCTGCCTAGCAGCTTGCAAGCTTCCTGCTAGGCTGCTTTACCGTACATTACATGATCATAATTGTTATAAAGGTATAATTGTTAGAAAACAAAAATTGGATGTTTTGTTGAGCCCTAAATTGGGTGTTTTGTTGGACCCAAATTTAGTTTAAACTTCTTAATTAAAATTTCTTGATCAACCAATCTGCCATGAATAATGCTGGAAGAGCTTCACAAATAATCGGTTAGCTATTACCAGGATATCATTCTAATAATAATATTTTGCTACGTCTATGCCTATAACGTTAACATCGTTAAAAAAAGTTTATATAACTTAGTTTGTTTAGGGCCCAAGGGCCTTCTCTTTTTCTGGCTTGTCCAGGCACTTGAATTCTTAATACAAATAGGTAATCTAGCTGATTACACACATTAGCTTGTTCTAATCAGAAACAAACAACAGAAGCAAACTGCACTTCACAACATACATAGAACTAAAAGCTGCAATTAGTTTTACCAGCGCTGCATGATGTAGGAGGATCCTTCTGCAAATCCTTCAGCTCCTTCAGAATACGTTTCGACGCCATCACCACAAGAAGCTACAAATCGTGAGAACAACACCAGGGTAAATGGTGACCAGAAAACCCTAATTCAGATAACCAAATCAATTAACGGCGGAAATCAAACGTCTCACATAGATAACAACACAAAAATCCAATAAGTATACTACTTTGATCTTCAATAAATTAATACCGGAAGCAGAAATTGAAGTAAATTAAGATGAATCACCTGATAGATGAGGTGTGAAAGGTGTCGAATATGGATAGAAATTGGGAGCCAAACGTACGGAAGAGGGGAAATGAAATGCAAGCTAGGGTTTTGATTTATTTATGATCCTATTTATTATTATTATTATGTGTGGGAAGATGGAGATGGTGGGCTCAAAGTTGCGTGGAATAAACGCACGGCATCGTCACCTTTTTCTGTACACCGCGTGGAAATCAAACACACACCTACACGCATACATACTACCTAAGACCCTCCACAACAAGATAATTTGTGGGGGAGTAATGATGAGGCGGAGGTAATTTGTTGGAAGGATGGATAGGGTTGTTGATGTGGAGATGAGGTGGAGGCAATCCATTCTTTGTCATTTGTGGTGAAGAATTCCAAAGAATGCAACATGTGGGGTCCCTTTGTTTTTTTTTTTGAACGGCAAAATTTTTATTAAAGAAGACTAGCAAGGAGCTAGTCATACATTACAAGAAGAAGAGAAAGAAACTTTGGACAACAGAACCATAAAACAGACCTAAACATCAACATTTAATCCAGCGATTCCAGTCCGAGAAACGTTTAGGGGATCGATTATTGATCCAAAGGAAGCTAAGAGCTTTGATCTCGAGCAAAATGCAAGACGTTGAAGCCGTGAGGTTGTCAAAGACGAATTTGTTCCTGGATTTCCAAATTGTCCATGTAACGATTTGAGCGATGGCTTGGATAATGATCTTGTGCTTTCCTTTCAAATGATTAATAATCTGTTCGAGGTCTTCCCATCCGAGAGGAGCCTGAGGAGTGAAAGAGAGATTCCACCACTGAAGGACCAAAGTCCATATGAGATTTGCACGGTTGCAAGTGAACAAACAGTGCGTGTCGTCTTCCTGGAAGCAACGGCAATGAGGACATAAATCATTTGGGAGGTTTATACCTCTCTTGATGAGCTCCTTTTTTGTAGCAAATTTACCGACTCTGGCTCTCCAATTGAAGAAGTTAATCTTGTTTGGGACTAACTTGTTCCAAAAGAACTCTCCATGGAATAGAATATCTTCCTTGCTTTGAAGTTGAGCACGAACCAGATTTGTTTGAAACTTTTTATTGGCCGATGGTGACCATTCCCACATAGTATGGGTGGCTGTGAATTCAAAATCATGGACGGCTGCAATGCATTTTTGGAGATCAAGGAGTTCGGAGTTTGACGCAGGCGGGGTTGACCACGACCAGCTGAATTCCAAGGAGATCGATAATCTTCGAACACGGTCGGCAACTTGGACAGACTTGCATGATTCTAACCTGAAAATAGATGGAAAAACACTGGCCAAGGGGGACTCGAGAGCCCAACGGTCCAGCCAAAATCTTACGCCCAACCCATTACCCGAAGTAGCCCGTAGACAATTTTCGATAGAAAAATCAAACAAAAGAAGTTCCGATTCAGTTTTTGATATACCTTTCCAGGTGCCACCGATTCTTGGATTGAGAGGGAGGGAAGAACTTGGAGTTTGGTGGATGTGAATAGCCTTGATGACATTTACCCAGAGCGATTGAGGTTCCGTTTTAAATCTCCACCACCATTTGGATAGAAGGGCTAGGTTCATATCTTTTAGTTTACCGACACCAAGCCCACCGAACGTTTTGTTTGCGGTGATTCTCTCCCATTTAACCCATTTGAACTTTTTGTTTTTAAGGGAACCGCCCCACAAGAAATTGAGCCGGATGCTTTCAAGCTTATGAATCACGGTTTTTGGGCATAAAAAGATGGAGAAGAAGTAGATTGGAAGGGCCGATAGTACAGCTTTGACTAGGGTTAGACGTCCCCCGAAAGACAGCGTTCTTGCTTTCCACCCGTTGAGACGTTTTTCGAATTTTTGGATGATGCTGTCCCAAGGTTTGATTCGGTTCATATTGCACGCTATGGGGATGCCAAGGTGAATAAACGGTGTTGAACCGATTTGGCATCCCCAAGAGGAGACCGTTTCCTGAACAATCGATGGCTCGACATTGGGGGCAAAAATCTTTGATTTGCTGATGTTGATGCACAGCCCCGAAGCCATAGAGAAGCAGGTGAGAATTCGTCTCAGGGCTGCACAGTTGGATGGACTCCATTCACCGATAAGCATTACATCGTCGGCGTAAAAAAGATGAGACAGATTTGGGCCGTTGTTTGGGAGGGACAGGGGTTTGAATAGGTTAGAATTGATGGCATCTCTCATTGAAGATCCGAGAGCTTCAAGGGTGATGATGAATAAGAAAGGAGCTAACGGGTCGCCTTGTCTAACTCCCCGTTGAAGATTGAATTCTTTAGTCGGAGAACCGTTGACGAGAATAGAAGTTCTAGCCGATTTGAGGCAGGCCGTTACCCAGTTTCGCCATTTTGGGGGAAAGTTCATTTGATCAAGGATTGAGTCCAAAAAACTCCATGAGATGGAATCGAATGCCAATGAAAAATCAACTTTTGCAAAAAGACATTCTTTTTTTTCCATTTTCAGCCATGAAAAAATTTCGTTCAAGATGAGTGGGCCATCAAAAATGTGCCTACCCTGGATAAAGGCCGTTTGGTGCTCCCCGATTATGTCGTTGAGAACAGGTTTGAGGCGGTTAGAGAGGACCTTTGAAATGACCTTTTGAATACACCCGATGAGACTGATAGGCCGGAAATCTTGTGGATTTTGTGGGTCTTGGATTTTTGGTATCAGTGCTATGAAAGCACTATTACACCCCGGAGAAATTACTTCACAATCGTAAAAATGGGACATGACAAGGTAGAAATCGCTTTTGATGAATTCCCAGAAGGTTTTGAAGAACCTGAAATTAAAACCGTCTGGGCCGGGGGATTTGTCAGAACCGCATTGTGACACTGCCAAGTCTATTTCATCGTGAGAAAATGGTTGGATCAGATTTGCGGCTTGGTTACTGGAAAGAGATTTGAGGTTGTTTGAGGTGTAAGAAGGTCGAGATGGACGGGGTTCACAAAAACGGTCTTGGAAGACATTAAAGAAAGCTTCTTTGACTTTGGGGGGGGAGTCTTCCCACTCTCCGTTGATGAAAATCCCATTGATGTTGTTTGATTTTAAGTGAGATTTGATCGTACCATGAAAAAACGCCGAGTTTTCATCCCCTTCCACAGCCCATTTAACCCGGGATTTTTGTTTGAGATCGGCAATAGATTTCCGATTTGCCGACACCAGATTTTTTTTGCACTCCAGGAACAAAGCTGTTTCTTCGGCCGTGAGATCGGCTGATTGGATTTTGGTTTCGAAATTCTCGATGATGGTCGTCCAGCGATTTTTATCGGCATCGCGTTTTGAGGCTTCAACTTTTCTCCATGCTTTAATTTTCTCCTTAACCCATTTGAGTTTTAATTGCAGGAGACGATCGGGTGGGGCAGGACAAGGCTCAAATGAAGTGAGACTATCTATGACCATTTCTTTGAAACCGGGTTCGTCCAACCAGGAGTCAAAAAATCTGAAAGGAATATGGCCATAATTCTGGTCATGAGCCGATAAAAGGATGGGACAGTGATCGGGGATGCCTCTGGGGAGAATAGAGGCATTTAGGTTTGGCCATTTGAGTAAAGCTTCATGGTTGAAAAGGAATCTATCGAGCTTGCTTTGTTTCATTCCTGCAGTTGCAAGAAAGGTGAATTGGCCGCCTGACAGCTGAGGATCAATTAGTCCCAGATTATTGATGAAGCTGTTAAATTGGGAGGCTGCCAGATGGTTGAAGATGCTATTTTTTCTTTCGCTTTCACAACGAACGACATTAAAGTCTCCGGTCAGGAACCAAATGATATCACGGGAGGAGATGATGACAGAAAGTGAGTCCCATAACTGTCTTTTACCTGAATCGCTTTGGGGTGCATAGATATTAATAATGCCCACTTCCTTTGAACAGCCTTTCAAGGAGCCAATTGTGCATAGGAAGTTTTGGTTTTTGAGATGAGAGGAAACAGAAAAAAGAGAAGGGTCCCAGCAGGATAAAATGCCTCCGGATAGACCAGAGGCATCAACGGAAAGAGAATCAAGGTTGCCTCTACCCCATAATTTTGAGGTTTTGATTTTTGAAGAGTCCGAAAACTTTGTTTCTTGAATTGCAAGGAAATTGACGCAATGCTTTCTTTTTAGGTTTTTGATCCACGAGAGTTTTGGATCATCACCTAGACCCCGAACGTTAATCGAGAGGATATTCATGGCATGAGGTTATCGAGGCCCATGGCCTCGATCATATCGTGCAGGAAGTCTTGGTGCTCATTGAGGTTGTAACCGAGTTGGTTTCCCACTTGGTTCAGATGCTGAGACTCTTGATTTATGCTGGATGAGGATGAACGATCGGGACGGGGAGTATTTGAGGGAGGGGGGTGATTTAAGGAGAGTGATGGAGATCGTTCTTTGTTTTTGGAAGGATTCAGGTGAGCTTTGATTTTTTGTTTTTTGAGGAGTTTATAGTTTTTCCGGCATCTGTTACGAAGCGAATAAACTATCCTGTCGAAAGGTTTAGATTTGGGGTAAGGGTTAATTTTGAACGATCTCTTCTTCCTGGCACGTGGGGAGAAATCATCGGGTGGAACAATGGGCGTGTTGAGATCAGGAACCGAAGGTGAGGAGTCGGAGTGAGAGAAGGAGGGGTTATAGCCAGAGTTTGGGGTACTGGGTGGGGTAAGAATAAATTGGGAGCTTTGTAGTTGGTCTGAAGAAGATGGGGAATTTAGGGTTTGTGCATGAGGTTTGGGAGAGAGAAAAGGTGGTGAGGATGGGTGAGAGGATTGGGTAGTGGGGATAGAGTGATTGGATCGAGATGGAGAGGGAAGGGGTGAAGGTGGAATCTTGAGGTGAGAGGGAGTGGAAAGGACAGGGGTAGGTAGGGGGGAGGAAGGTGAGGCGGTGGGGGTAGGAGAGGTGTACGAGGTATGTTGGGAATAGGGAGGAGAAGGTGGCAGCTCATCATTAGTTTTGTCTTGGGAGTGGGATTTGACAGGAGAGTTTATGGGTGGGACCGACCCATTTTCAAAATTGTTTTTTGTTTCCCCATGAGGTTTGGCGGTTAGGTTACCAAGACGGTCCGGCGGGCCATTGCCGGTACACGGCTGAGTTTTCGAGACGAAGTCAGGGCTCCAGTTCCTCGCCGTCTCAGAGATCCATATGGTTTGTGGGCATGAAGGGTTGCCGATGTTGAGAGTGGTGTTTATGGTAAGACCTTGATCAGTGAGGACGGCTAGACGAAGTTGGGACATATCCCTGTCCTTCCATGATATGTTTGGGAGCCATGCTATTTGACCAAAGATGCAACCAATTTTATTGAGTGTGTCGTTGTTCCAGAGTTGGGGGGGTATTCCATGAACATCAATCCAAGCTATCCTTTCGTACTTAGGGAGTTTATCATGCCAGATTTGAGCTTGGGAAAACCATTCTTTCCATACATGTTGACTTGCAACAATAAACCGTTCAGCCCCGACCGTTGAGTGTAGGAGAATAAGCACATTCAGACCACCGAGATATTTGACGTCGGTGTATGGTATCTTGAGGGTGTCGAGGAGGACAGAGAGTTGACAGAGGGTTTGGATATCTTTTGTCCTAGCAATTATGGATAAGCCTTTCCAGGCCTCTATGTAAGGACAAGGGGTTACTTGAACAAAAGGGGTTGTTAATGAAGGTCTTTTCAACATAGCAGCAAAAGAAGATGGGGGATATTGGATGGGGGGAGGAGGGGGGAGATGCTGAGGAGGTAGTTTGGTGTTTTGCTGAGGGAGGTGTGTTGGTGCTTTTGAGGGTTGGGATATCTTTGGTGGGTCAGGATATTGGATTGGGTTTCGGTCTCGATCAAACTTAGCCAAGGAGATTTTGAGCACAGCTCCATCCATGGTGATACCCTGGAGACGTGATTCCATGGCTTTCGGGTTTTTTATGTTGGCATATCTTGCAAAACCGTATGTCAGTTGGGCGTGGGGTTTAGGGTTTTTGACAAGAAATGCTTCAACAAGTTTGCCAATAGGGTTTAGGGTGTTCCATAGATTTTTGTTTGAGGAATGGATAGGTACATTTGAGATGTGAAAGGATGTGACATTTTCACAGGAATTAGGGTTTGGGTGAGAGAGAGGGCTGGGTTTGTGAGGATGATGAGGTTTTCTTCTTCTTCTATCAACCAACGACCATTTGTCTTCTTTCTCTTCTTGTTTGTGGAGGTTTCCATGGGGGTAGGGTTCGCTTCTGAATGTTTCTCTCCGGTTGTAACTGCCATCAGCATCCACTCCACGGCTGCTCCAAGTTCTTCTTCCCGGCGGCGGCACCTGCAAAAACCTTGCTCTTGCGTCTCTCTCTTCTCTCGCTCTTGTTCTTGCTCTCTCCATTTTTCAATGTATCGAGGCTATTCTTAATGGTTAATACTTTCTCATAAAATCTATCTTTGTAAAGTTTGAACTTACACCATTTTTAGTGAGTATAAACATCTAATGACACTCCTCTAATTAGGTGGGAACAAATTAAAAATATTACTTAAAAATTAATTTAAAAAAATCCCACCTAATTAAATTAGTAAATTCAATTGCCAACGAAATCACAGAACCCACATCCCTATTTCCCGTCACATTCTACATAACTTCTTGTATGTAGGATAATATTTTAATAAATATTAGTATTACAAGTTTTATCATAATAACATTTTTCTATGTTGCGTTACTAGATTGTGCTAAACGTATACCAACCCACCCTATTTTTTACTCAACGTACCTGCTATCCCTTAAGCTTGTTTACACGTGTATAAAACCTACCTATATAAAAGTGTCATAAGCCTTGAGATATGATCTAATACGAAACATTCTTAACCAGCAAAACATAAGAAGCGGAGTCAAACAACCCCGATTGAACTCATTCCAGCGGCGTTGAAATCGCCTCGTCGAATACTAAATAGATACATTTAGGGTTTAGTTTTACGGTAATGGTTTAGGGATTAAATTTAGGGTTTAGTTCAATCGGAGTTCGTTTGACCCTGTTTCTCATGTTGTATAGGTTAAGAATGTTTTGCGTTAGATATTTTAGTGTAATTGGATTGACTTTGTTGACAAATGTAATCATAATATTTAATCAAACAAGTTCAGAGGTACGGGTAACACGCCTGTTTGAGGATATTATGATTTTAGCGTGGATACGAAAACGACATCCCTTAAAGAGGTCCAAGGGACAGATCCCCTGGTTGGAGTTGAGATGCAAAGTCAACTTGAAAGTTTTTTTATTTGGCCCACTTAATACTTCAGGAAAACGTATCAGAAAGTAATAATTCAAAATTTTAAAATGTTAAAATTTTGAGGTGTTATTGCAATTTACACTAGAACAAAAACAACCCTTAAAAAAACCTTAAAATGCGGTGGAAAAGCTCTTAAGACGCGGTGAGAGGACCACACCTAATGAGGTCGCACCTTAAAGTGGTGCATTTAGGGTGCGATGGTAGGTGGAACTTTAAGGTACTGTCCCCAAAACCGCAGCTTTTGGTATTTTATGCAAAAAAAAATCAAAAATTGTTTGCAAAATCCTTCAACCTTATGTTCTTCCAAATATTTATATAGATCGATGAAGAATCTCATTAAATGAGGTATGCAAATCATTCCAAATATGAAACACAAACAAACTTCATTAAATGATTTCATATAACATTCCAAATATTACATAACATTCGGATAGATCGAGATATGAAACCCAGATATGCAAATTCAAATATTCATACAGGTATGTAAAACAAAAATAAATAAAATCAAATCTGCAAATATAAGAAGCTAAAAAATAAAACACATGATTCCTTCAAAATCATGATTTCATATATGCATAGATTTGCAAATAAACTCATATGTAACTCCAAAAACTTAGTATATCTTTTTAACCAACGTGCCTTTTGGTTGATATTGGCTCCATTAGAGTTTGCTAGGAACAATGATGCTTGCTCAGGCAACGACAATGACGGTAGAGACGGCTTGCTTCGGAGACAAATGAATGATGTGCAGACTTGTTGAGATTTCATGCCATCGTTGTTTGCGGTGGCGATGTAATTATAGGCGTATGAGATGAGATTGAAGATAAATTTGATTTTGCATGGAAAGGGAAGAGATGAAATTTCAGGCAGAACTGAAAGGGGGGAGATGAAT
>JAOXOA010000052.1:1252974-1263094 GCA_028566315.1 Rudbeckia hirta
GTTAGCAAGGCATTGGTGGGACCTCGTGAGTTGTTGAAGCCCTCAGGTTTAATAAAAATAAATCTCATGAAATAATAAAATAATATAAAAAAAAAAAAAAAAACAGAAGTGCTTTCTTGACTAGTACCTGAAATTGAGTGGTTCTAAGGGTAGAGCTTGTGAGATTAGTAGGGATAACAGGAGCGGGTTTATTCAAGTGTTCTAATCCCAAACCTCTGATCGGTTTGTTTCGTTTCTTGGCAGCCAAAAACTCAGCCAGAAGTGCCTTACTAATCTGAGTTAACATATGTAAATTATGATTATATTAATCCTTGAAATTGTCAAAATATAACTAAAAAACTTTCTTTTTTAACTAGAAGTTACCAACTATATTACCTGTTGCATCAGAACATTGTTGTCACCTTCGAAAGTCAATTGCACGTCATACTCGCTTTTTAAATGACCAACGTGGTTTTCGGTTTTTAAACCTTGGCCACCACAAGCTTCTCGACATTCCTGAAATCAGCAAAAGTGTAAGTTAGGATTGTATATGATAATTTTCAGAGAAAAGATGTATTTGTTTTCTATTGTTGATTGAGGAAATACATGCTAGCTTTTATACAAGATAAGTAGGGCAGAACATGGACCACATGACCATGACAAACACACAACCAAAGCCCAATATAGGTAAATAAAATAAATCAGAAAACAATGTAAATATGAGCTATGCTAATATGCCCCCTCAAGCTGAGGAGGGGTAACCAATACGAAGCTTGGACCTGAGACTCGCAAAACGTGCTGAAGAGAGCCCTTTGGTCAAAGCATCAGCAATCTGGACACCAGTGGGTATATATCTGATCTGCAACTGCTGGGATAAAACAAGATCTCTGACGAAGTGAAGGTCAATCTCAATATGCTTCGTCCTCTGATGAAAAACAGGATTGGCAGCCAAATATGTTGCACCAATGTTGTCACACCACAACGTGGGTGGACAAGGCAATGTAATATGTAACTCCTGTAAAACAGATAATATCCATCTAATCTCAGCTGCAGTGTGGGCAAGCGCACGATACTCTGCCTCTGTACTCGATCTGGCTACAGTCTGCTGCTTCTTGGAGCTCCAACTAATCAAGTTGGGCCCAAGAAAAATACAATACCCAGTAGTAGATCTCCTGTCATCAGGGCATCCAGCCCAGTCAGCATCAGAATAAGCATGAAGAGTGACATGGTCAGATCTGCGAAATAATAACCCATCTGAAGAGGTGCCACGAAGATATCGGAGAATGCGTTTGACCGCAACCTAGTGGCGGTCAGTAGGAGCATGAAGAAACTGAGCAACCTTACTGACAGCATAGGCAATCTCAGGCCTGGTCAGAACAAGGTACTGAAGAGCGCCAACAGTGCTCCTGTACAAGGTAGGATCCTCAAGAGGGAAACCAGAAGATCTGGACAACTGTCTACCAGGAGAGACAGGAGTAGATAAAGGTCTGCACTGGGCAAGGCCAGTGCGATGAAGAAGATCAAGCAGATACCGCTCCTGAGACAAATGAAGCGTGTCCTCCGAGAATGTAGCCTGAACGCCGAGGAAGTAGGATAAAGAACCTAGATCCTTAAGCGCAAACTGGGAATGTAATCTAGCAATCAGCTCGCTAACAAAAGTATCCGAGCTCCCAGTGATGATAATATCATCAACATAGACCAATATATAACAAGTGACATCAGCACGGTGATAGACAAATAATGAAGTGTCAGAAACACACTGTGAGAAACCCCCAGAGATGAGAGCAGAGGAGAGCTTGGAGAACCAAGCTCTAGGGGCCTGCTTAAGGCCATAAAGAGCCTTCCGAAGAAGGCAGACGTGGTGAGGACGAGTAGAGTCAACAAAGCCTGGAGGCTGTGCCATGTAGACAGTCTCAGATAAGTCACCGTGTAGGAAGGCATTGTTGACATCAACCTGCCTGATAGACCACCCACGAGATATGGCAATAGATAAAACTATGCGTATGGTGGTGGGTTTAACCACCGGGCTAAAGGTCTCGGAGTAATCAATCCCCTCAGTCTGATGAAAGCCCTTCGCTACAAGCCGGGCTTTGTAGCGACTCACAGAACCATCGGGATTACGCTTGATCCGATAGACCCACTTACAACCAACAATGTTGGCAGAAGCAGGAGCAGGGACAAGGATCCAGGTAGAGTTGGAATGCAATGCGTCGATCTCTGTACGCATAGCATCCCACCAAGCCGAGTAAGGCTGAGCCTGACGAAAGGAAGAAGGCTCAGTCGTAGGTGCAGTCGTCACGTGAAAGAGAACGTGATCAGGAAACTGACGAGGAGTACGAGTGTGATCACGAGAGCGGGTGATCATATGGTGAGAGGGAACAGGTGGTGGAGGAGGAGGAGGAGGAGGAGGAGTAATGGGAGAGGAAGCAGAAGTAGGAGAAGAAGTAGAAGGGGAGGAAGCAGTCGGAGGAGAGGGTGGGTCAGGAGCAGAGGAATGAGTGGGAGAAGTAATAGAAGTAGTAAAGGATGATGACGGAGAAACATATGAGATAGAAGGAGATGAAGAATAGGTGGGAGGAGGAATGAAAAATAAGGGAAGTGAGTCTAAAACAGGAGGATCAATGGTGGTGGCGGTACCTGGAATGTCAAATACAGTCTCATAAAAGGTGACATGTCGAGACGTGTACGTACGTGAGGAGACAGGGTCATAGCACAAGTAACCACTATGTCCTGGGGCATATCCAAGAAAGAGACAAGGAGATGATTTGGGTGAGAGTTTATCCGGACGAGTATCACCAGTGAACGGATAACACAAACACCCGAAAGTACGAAGAATGTCAAAATCAGGACGAGATCCAAACAGAACCTCGTATGGTGAGGAGTGATGAAGAACCGGTGTAGGCAACCGGTTGATAAGATAGGAAGCAGTCGCATATGCATCGTACCAAAAACGTTTTGGTAGATGAGCGTGAATAAGAAGCGCACGGGCCACCTCAGATAAGTGTCTGTTCTTGCGCTCAGCCACCCCATTTTGTTGGGGTGTATAAGGGCAAGAAATGCGATATCCAATCCCAGCCTCAGAAAGATAGCGAGCCATAGCTCCATGGATCAGCTCTGGGGCACCATCACACTGTAAAAACTTGATGGTGCATGAAAATAAATTTTCGACAAAAGGTCGAAAATGACGAAACGAGTCGATAGCCTGAGATCGACAAGACAATGGGTACATCCAAGTAAATCGGCTATAGTCATCAATAAATGTAATAAAATATCTGAAGCCAGATCGAGACAAAACAGGGGATGGTCCCCATATATCACAATGTATAATATGCAATGGTGTATCAGAATGAGATAAAGTAGTATGAAAAGGTAATCGACAAGCTTTTGACACACAACATGCATTACAAGGTTTAGACAACGTTTTACTACTACGAGGTAAAAACGATAATCTAGACAAAGTAGCTGCAGCAGGATGTCCAAGTCGTGTATGCCAAAGCTCAGTCGAAACAGCAAAAGCAGCATGGAGAGAATATAGCTCGTGAGATCTAACTCGCGTGTGGTGGAGGACCGCCCCAGCGAGACTCTGTACAGAAAAACCAAGATGTGAGAAAATGACAGCAATAGGGTGATCGATAACCAGCTGAGTGATGGATAGTAGATTCTTGGCAAGGCCAGGAACTACCAAAACATGTCGTAATAATAAAGTGCAACTGGATAAACGTAAATGTGCAAAACTGATACGAGAGATAGGAAGGGGTGTACCATCACCAATGATGACATGCTCGGATCCAGTATACGGAACGGAGTCGAAAACAATGGATGGATCGGACGTCATGTGAGCAGTCGCTCCGGAGTCTGGTATCCAACTCTCAACCTGCTGACAAGCGGTAGAAATGTCGGCGTGAAGACCATAGTGAGATGGTGCCGAACTGGTATGCGAGCCAGTAGGAGTGCCAAGCCATCCACGAAAGTGATCATGGCCGAACCCGTGAGTGTGACTCGATCCAACTCCAAAGTGTGGGCCTGAAGTGCTGGTGGGCCCAGTTGGTGGATTAGTGGAATTAGGTGCTGGCCCAAAGGGGTGGTTTGTCGGCCCATGAGTATAACCAAAAGAGGGAGAACCGAAATTGGGCCCATGAGGATATTCGAATGAAGCATTTTGTGGTCCATTTCCAGAATTCGGCCCAATAGATAATCCACTAAAATTAGTCGGTCCACTGCCCAATATGCCATCTCCGTTCCCAAAATTAGGGTTCATGTTGGGATAAGGAGCCTGAACAGCGACATTGGCCAAGTTCGCACCGTATCCTCTGCCAAAATTAGGGCTCCGATTGTTTCTTCCACCACTACCACGCCTGCCACGAAATCCCCTTCCATTGCCGCGACCGTGAAGGAATGAAGGATCAGGTTGAGCATACCTGTAATAACAGGTAGAGGCTCGATGCCCTGATTTGGCGCAAATCTGACAAGAATTTGTGTTTCCAGCGGGAGTTTTTGTTTCTCCTTGATGAGGAACCGATCCAGTGTCAGCAAACATGCCAGAAACCACATGTGATTTTTGATTTGAAATTCTTTGGAGCAAACGATTTTATATGTCAGTAGCTTTGCACGTAATTGATGAAAATTCATTGGTTCATTCTGACTTTCCAAGTTCATAATACAATTTTCAAATTCAGCATTTAAGCCTTGAAGAACTTGCATAATCAGCATATTTTCAGTGATAGAATTATCTTCAATGGCATTTAACGCATCATACAATTCTTTGAGTTCACTAAGAAAGAGAGTGACAGACTTATCACCTTGTGTTGTTAGATAAAACTGGGAACGAAGTTGAGCCTTCTTTGCAAAAAATGATTGATGAAAAGAGTCTCCTATGGATTTCCAGAGATCTGAGGCAGATGCAGCATTTCTTGCTAAAGAGAATAGAGATGGAGATAAGGTAGCAGCAATCAAGGCCTGTGTGTATCCATCAAGCTTATCCCAATCAGCACGTGCAGGAGTGTTTTCAGCTGGAACAACAGGATTCTCGGCAATATGAGGTAACAGTCCCATAGACTTGATTCCAATTAAGATGAGATGTTTCCAGTTGAGAAAATTGGTATCATCAAGTTTGATAGTCATGAAATTGGCTATGTTTGGTAGATTATTGGTTTGCAAGGGAGAAAGAGATGAGGAAGAAGAAGAAACCACAGTGGAGGATGAAGATGCCATGATGAAGAAGAAAGAAAAAAAAGGATCAGATGCAGACCAGGAAGGAAGATCAAAGATGAAGAAGACAGGCAGTGGTATAGAGCCTTTTGGTAAGCTCTGATACCATGTTATAATTTAGAGAAAATGCTGAAATGTTTGTATATTGATTTCTTGGAGAGAAAGGCTCCATAGCACACTATATATACAGCATAAGTAGGGCAGCACATGGAACATGGGCCCATGAGACACACACAATCACAGCCCACAATATGAAATAAACAAATAAGAAAGGAAATACATGAAAATATGCACTATGCTAATATGCCCCCTCAAGCTGAGGAGGGGTAACCAATACGAAGCTTGGACCTGAGACTCGCAAAACGTGCAGAAGAGAGCCCTTTGGTCAAAGCATCAGCAATCTGAACACCAGTAGGAATATATCTGATCTGCAACTGCTGGGATAAAACAAGATCTCGGACGAAGTGAAGGTCAATCTCAATATGCTTCGTCCTCTGATGGAAAACTAGATTGGCAACCAAATATGTGGCACCAATGTTGTCACACCATAACGTGGGTGGACAAGGCAATGAAATATGTAACTCCTGTAAAACAGATAAAACCCATCTAATCTCAACGACAGTGTGGGCAAGCGCACGATACTCTGCCTCTGTACTCGATTTGGCTACAGTCTGCTGCTTCTTAGAGCTCCAACTAATCAAGTTGGGCCCAAGGAAAATACAATACCCAGTAGTAGATCTCCTATCGTCAGGGCATCCAGCCCAGTCAGCATCAGAATAGGCAAGAAGAGTGACTCTGTCAGATCTACAAAATAATAACCCATTGGTAGAGGTGCCACGAAGATATCTGAGAACGCGTTTGACCGTGACCCAGTGGCGGTCAGTAGGAGCATGGAGAAACTGAGCAACCTTACTGACCGCATATGCAATCTCAGGTCTGGTCAAAACAAGATACTGGAGAGCACCAACAGTGCTCCGGTACAGAGTGGGATCCTCAAGAGGGACACCCGAAGATCTGGACAACTGTCTACCTGGAGAGACAGGGGTAGATAAAGGTCTGCACTGGGCAAGGCCAGTGCGATGAAGAAGATCAAGAAGATATCGCTCCTGCGACAAGTGAAGAGTGTCCTCAGAGAATGTAGCCTGAACGCCTAGGAAGTAGGATAAAGAACCTAGATCCTTAAGCGCAAACTGGGAATGTAATCTAGCAATCAGCTCTCCAATGAATAAATCCGAGCTCCCAGTGATGATAATATCATCAACATACACCAATATATAACATATGTCATCAGCACGGTGATAGACAAATAAAGAAGTGTCAGAAACACACTGAGAGAAACCTCCTGACATGAGAGCAGAGGAGAGCTTGGAGAACCAAGCTCTAGGGGCCTGTTTAAGGCCATAAAGAGCCTTCCGAAGAAGGCAAACATGGTGAGGACGGGACGAGTCAACAAAGCCTGGAGGCTGTGCCATGTAGACAGTCTCAGATAAGTCTCCGTGTAAAAAGGCATTGTTGACATCAACCTGCCTGATAAACCACCCCCGAGATATAGCAATAGATAAAACTATGCGTATGGTGGTGGGTTTAACCACCGGGCTAAAGGTCTCGGAGTAATCAATCCCCTCAGCCTGATGAAAGCCCTTCGCTACAAGCCGAGCTTTGTAGCGACTCACAGTACCATCAGGATTACGCTTGATCCGATAGACCCACTTGCAACCAACAATGTTGGCAGAAGCGGGAGCAGGAACAAGGATCCATGTAGAGTTGGAATGCAGAGCGTCTATCTCAGTACGCATAGCATCCCACCAGGCAGAATATGACTGGGCCTGACGAAAGCAAGAGGGCTCAGTCGTAGGAGCAGTCGTCACGTGAAAAAGGACGTGATCGGGGAACTGCCGTGGAGTACGAGTGTGATCACGAGATCGTGTGACCATGGGGTGGGATGGAACGGGAGGGGGTGGGGGGGAGGAGGAGGAGGAGAAGTTGCTGGAGCAGAGTGAGTCAGGAACAGAGAAGTGAGAGGAAGAAGAAGCAGAAGGAATAAAGGATGAAGACTGAGAAACAGAATGTGAGGGAGAAGGAGATGAAGAATAGGTGGGAGGAGGAATAAAGAATAAGGGAAGGGAGTCAGAAACAGGAGGATCAATGGTGGTGGCAGTGCCTGGGATATCAAACACAGTCTCATAAAAGGTGACATGTCGAGATGTGTATGTGCGAGAGGAGACAGGATCATAGCACAAATAACCACTATGACCTGGGGCGTACCCAAGAAAGAGACAAGGAGAAGATTTGGGTGAGAGTTTATCCGGGCGAGTATCGCCAGTGAACGGATAACACAAGCACCCGAAAGTACGAAGAAAATCAAAATCAGGACGAGATCCAAACAGAACCTCATACGGGGAGGAATGATGAAGAACCGGTGTAGGCAACCGGTTTATAAGATAGGCAGCAGTCGCATATGCATCGTACCAAAAACGTTTTGGTAGATGAGCATGGATAAGAAGAGCACGGGCCACCTCAGACAAATGTCTGTTCTTGCGCTCAGCCACCCCATTTTGTTGGGGTGTATAAGGGCAAGAAATGCGATAACCAATCCCAGCATCAGTAAGATAGCGAGCCATAGCTCCATGAATCAGCTCTGGGGCACCATCACACTGTAAGAACTTGATGGTGCATGAAAATAGATTTTCGACGAAAGGTCGAAAATGACGGAAAGAATCAACAGCATGAGATCGACAAGACAGCGGGTACATCCAAGTGAATCGGCTATAGTCATCAATAAACGTAATAAAATATCTAAAGCCAGATCGAGACAAAACAGGGGATGGACCCCGTATATCACAATGTATAATATGTAATGGAGCATCAGAATGAGATTAAATAGTATGAAAAGGTAATCGACAAGCTTTTGACACACAACATCCGTTACAAGGTTTAGTCAACGTTTTACTACTACGAGGTAAAAACGATAATCTAGACAAGGTAACGTCAGATGGATGCCCAAGACGTGTATGCCAAAGCTCAGTCGAAACAGCAAAAGCAGCATGGAGAGAATATAACTCATGAGATCTAACTCGCGTGTGGTGGAGGACCGCCCCAGCGAGACTCTATATAGAAAAACCAAGGTGTGAGAAAATAACAGCAATAGGGTGATCGATAACCAGCTGAGTGATGGATAGTAGGTTCTTGGCAAGGCCAGGAACTACTAAAACATGTCGTAATAATAAAGTACAGCTAGATAATCGTAAATGAGCAAAACCTATACGAGAGATAGGAAGAGGTGTACCATCACCAATAATGACGTGCTCGGATCCAGTATACGGAACAAAGTAAAAAACGATGGATGGGTCGGATGTCATGTGGGCAGTCGCTCCTGAGTCTGGTATCCAACTCTCTACCTGCTGACATGTGCTAGAAAGGTCGGCATGAAGACCATAGTGTGATGGTGCCGAACTGGTATGGGATCCTGGATGAGTGCCAATCCAACCACGAAAATGATTCGGTCCGAACCCGGAAACCTGACTAGATCCAAAACCAAAATATGGGCTTGAATTGCTGTTGGGCCCAGTAGAAGGACTAACTTGAATGTTTGCTGATCGATGTTTATTATTAATCGGCCCATGAGGCCCAGTAGTGTATCCAAAAGATGGAGAACCAAAGTTGGGCCCAAAGGAGTATGTCGATGTATTACCAGATGGATTTGGCCCAATAATTTATCCTGCCATAGTTGGACCGCTCCCAAGAATTCCATCGCCAGTTGCAGTTCCAAAATTAGGGTTCATACTTGAGAAATCAGCCTGAGCAGCGAGATGCGCACCATATCCTCTACCAAATTGATGTCGTTATTCCTTCCTGTACCACCGCCGCGTCTTCCCCGATTATTACCTATGCCACTGCCACGATTTGCAAAATACAAAGGATCAGGTTGAGCATACCTGTAGTAACAAGTAGAGGCTCGATGCCCTGATTTAGCACAGATTTGACATGAATTCGTATTTGCAGAGGTATTTTTTTTGTTTCTCCTTGATGAGGAGTTGATCCAGTTTCAGCAAACATTCCAGAGACAACAGGTGAGTTCTGATTTGAGATCCTTTGCAGTAATCGATTCTCATACGTTAGTAATTTAGCACGCAATTGGTTGAAGTTCAGTGGTTCATTCTGACTTTCTATGTTCATAACACAATTTTTAAATTCAACATTTAATCCTTGAAGAGCTTGCATAATCAGCATGTTTTCATTGATAGTATTTGCTTCAATTGCATTTAAAGCATCATACAGTTCCTTGAGTTCATTAAGAAAAACAGTAACAGATTTATCACCTTGTTTTGTTAGATAGAACTGAGAATGAAGTTGTGCCTTCTTTGCAAAGAATGATTGATGAAAAGAGTCACCTATGGATTTCCAGAGATATAATGCAAAGGCTGCATTTCTTGCCAAGGAGAATAGAGATGGAGATAAAGTAGCAGCAATCAAGGCTTGTGTATAACCATCAAGCTTATCCCATTCAACACGCTAGGAGTGTTTTCAGTTGGACAACAATGGGATTCTTGGCAATATGAGGTAACAATCCCATAGACTTGATTCCAATTAGGATCAGATGTTTCCAGTTGAGAAAATTAGTTTCATCAAGTTTGATGCTCATGGAATTGGCTATATTTGGTAGATTATTGGTTTGCAAAAGAAAAAGAGATGAAGAAAAATTGACAACCGTAGAGGATGAAGAAGCCATGATGGAGAGTAAGAAAGATCAGAGAAAGAAGATTAGAGAAGAAAATAGGCAGTGGTACAGAGCCCTTTGGAAAGCTCTGATACCATGTTAAATTTCTGAGAAAGGCTCAATGGTTTGTATTGAATTACTTGATGAAATAGGAATACAATGCATAGTATTTATACAGGACAAGTAGGGCGGTACATGAACCATAGAACCATGAGA
>JAOXOA010000054.1:1338467-1351406 GCA_028566315.1 Rudbeckia hirta
CTTTAATATATATTTAAAATTTCTTTTTTCTAACTTTAGTCAACTTTGAAAGTTATATGTTTAGTTCTATACTTTAAGAGCATTCACTCTAGATTCCCCTTCCCCATCTCCCATATAATTACATTTTTTTTTTGAAAGGCTAAATTTTATTAAAAAACCGATCTACAAGCAAGGTGCTAGTAGATGAAACATACATCATTGATCTAAAGATACAACAAATACACACTCTAGACCCTTCCTAGGACCTTAACTGCAAGGATTGCGAAGTGGATGAAAAAACTCAAGCCGTTTACCTGGCGAAGACGTGAGAAAAATCCCCACACACGAGAGCCGCGCCACCGGTTTTCATCTCGTGGTGTTTTCGACACAACCCCATACAGATCCTAGGGACTCCATGTAGCTCCTTCACAGCCTTCCTATCCTTCCATTCTCCCAATTGTGCATACTTCCAAATAATTCACATTGAGGTCAGCCATCTTTGAAGGTCCATGTCCGACATTTTTCCCCGGTTTTTCAGCCATAAAATCACCGCCGCCTTTGCCATTTGGATGATTTTGGTTGGGGACTCCTTTCCCTCTTTGAATATTATGTTATTCCTTGCCTTCCATATTGCCCAACATGTTGTCCCTATCACCACGTTTACCACTCTTTTTCTAGCAACATCACTAGAAGCACCCGATGAGATCTCGAAAATATCATTGATTGAAAAGAAAAATAATGGCGGTAGTCTACACCACGACCCAATTCCTTGCCATACAACGGTAGCCACGGAGCATGAAGTAAATATATGCAGAGCCGAGTCAATTGGACCGTCACATAGAGCACAATCCAACGATTCGAAGTGAATACCTCTCTTAATTAGTTGCACCTTTGTTGGTAGTCTGTCCAGTTCAAGTCTCCAAAGAAAAATATTGACTTTCTTAGGTAACCAGCACTCCCATTTAGTTGGCGGTCCCGAGCCCGAGTTCCTGTTAGAGAGTATTAATTCTTTGATGGAACTAACCGAAAACTGACCGGTTGTAGAGGCCACCCAATTCCATCCATCCACCGAGCCGGATCGCTCATATTGGGCCAACAACCGTTGGCAAGCAGCAAGTTCCTCCAAAGCTTGCAAATTCATAGGTTGGGGCTTCCATTTCCATGACCAAGATCCACCTCCATCTTCCGAGCGTAATTTCTTTTTAATGGTCGCCTTCTTGTCCTTAGCTAGAAGGAAGATATTGGGGAATGCTTTACAAAGCGGAGTCTCCCCGATCCACCGGTCTAGCCAGAAGAGAATATTGGCACCATCTCCAACTTTCCCTTTAATTAAGTTGTCAAGAATTACTCCATCTTTTTCAAGCTTATTTCCAGCCGCAACGATCCATTTCCACGAGCCCGCAATTGTCATTTTCAACGGGGCCGAGGTATTCGATCTCTTCGTCAAGTGGATGGCATCAATCACTTTTCTCCACAGTCTTTGTGGTTCGTTTTTATAGCGCCACTTCCATTTTGCAAGTAGACTAAGATTAGTATCTCTTAGGAGACCGAATCCTAGGCCACCAACCTTTTTGGGACTAGCGACTTGCTTCCAATTAATCCATGCCATCTTCGCCCTATCTCCATCCGTGCCCCAAAAAAACCGTTTTCTTAAGCTCTCCAATCTTTTTTCTATGCCCGATGGTACCTGAAACAGAGACATAAAATAAACAGGGAGTGAATCTAGAGCCGATTGTAAGAGGGTGGCTCTCCCTCCGATTGAGATCGTCTTGGCTTTCCATATTGACAATCGAGATTTCATAGTATCCACGACCGGCTCCCAGTTTTTATGTAGTGCCATATTTGATGCCACCGGGAGCCCAAGATAGGTGAATGGAGTGTTTCCACGCTGACACCCAATAATACCAGCAACTCTATCAACTTCTCCATCGTTGACCCCAATACCCATCAGAGTTGATTTGTGAGAATTAACTTTAAGACCCGATACAAGGGAGAAACATCGAAGAAGCCTAGCCACGTTGCGAATTCCTTGTTCATCCCATACCCCTGTAATTATAGCATCATCTGCGTACAACAGGTGAGAGATAGAGGGCCCACCGTTTGGTAGACATATCCCCCCAAATAAACCGTGAGCTCCTGCCGACTTGATGAAACTGGATAGCCCCTCCATAGCAAGTATGAATAAGTAAGGGGATATCGGATCGCCTTGTCGTAATCCTCGGTAGCATTGGAATTCATTAGAGGGCGACCCATTGACAAGCACCGATGCCCTAGAGGACTTAAGCACCCCACTAATCCACCTTCGCCATCTAAGAGGAAAGGCCATTTGTTCGAATATAGAATCAAGGAACACCCAAGACAAAGAGTCGTACGCCTTTTCAAAATCCAATTTGAAGAGGAAGGCTTTAAGTTTCGAAGCTCTAGCCCATGCGATTGTCTCATTCAAGATTAGCGGTTGATCTAAAATATTTCTCCCTTGCACAAAAGCCGCTTGTTCTTCCGATATAAGGTTATGGATGACCAATTTAAGACGTGACGCCAACACCTTTGAAATGACCTTGCTTATGCATCCAAGAAGGCTTATGGGTCTAAAGTCACCCATATTATTTGGTGACGCCACCTTGGGGATTAATGCCAAAAAGGACGAGCCACACCCCGGACTAATCGTACCCCTGTGAAAAAAAGAAGTCAATACATTAAAGAAGTCTAAAGCCAAATCATCCCAAAAGGTTTTAATAAATTCAAAATTAAAACCATCCGGGCCCGGAGCCCGGTCACTCCCTGTATCCCAAACCGCATCCTTGACTTCCTCCAATCTGAATGGTGCAACTAGAGCTCGTTGTTGCTCGCTGGATAAACTCTTCAGGTTTGCACATTTGAACTTAGGAGCTGAAAAGGGTGGAGCTTTAAATTTTTCGGAGAAATATTGTTGAAACGCGTCTTTCATGGCCGCGGGATCTGAGCACCACCCGGAACCGCCTTGAATCCCATTGATCCGATTGCTCATAAGCCGACTATTGATAAATCCATGGAAAAACGCAGAATTATCATCTCCCCCAAGTGCCCACCTCGCTCTAGACTTTTGGCGAAGGTCATCGATTGCCAAGTTTTCCAATTCCAAAATTTTACAGTTGACATTGAGCACCTCTAACGCCTCTGTTTCCGATAATGACCTTGATTCTTCAATGATTTGCCAAGACATACTATCATGTTTTAGTTTATCCAACTGACCATACCTCAAGTCTTTATTCACTTTGAGCCACTCTTTAATAATCTTTTTTACAACTTTTAATTTTGCAGCTAAGTGTAAATCTGGTGGTTCAGAAGATTGGAATGAAGACAGCGTGTTGGCGACCATTTCTTTGAACCCAGGGGAGGCTAGCCATGAATTAAAAAACCGGAAAGGAATCGCTCCAAAATTCCGATCGATAACTGAGAGAGTTATGGGGCTGTGGTCGGAAATGTACCTCGGATGAACCGTTACCGTAGCGAGAGGCCACAAATTTCTGAATGTATCGTTGACCAAGAAATGGTCAATCTTACTAAACTTGTTACCCATACTCCTAGTAAAAGAGAGGCCTGTGGAGTTATATTCAAGTAACCCACATTTTTGGATGAACTCATTGAAAGCTCCACTGCTTACTCGATTGAAATTGGTATTACGACGTTCCTCCAACGAGCGTACTTCGTTAAAGTCTCCTAAAAGAATCCACAGGCCTTCATTTGCACAAATTAACGATTCTAGATCCGCCCATAGCATCCGTTTTGAGGCAATATCTTGAGGTGAGTACACGTTAACCACATTCATCACTTCGTTAAAGCCGACCACTCTACCCGAGGTATACAGGTACCATTGGTGTTTTAAACAATTAAGAACGGAGAATACCTTCGGGTCCCAAATTGAAATTAGACCACCGGATCTTCCTGTAGCACATACATATTCCATCTCCATCCGTCCGCGTCCCCAGAACTGTTCGCCTCTAATTTTAGTTGGGCAGTCGACTAAAGATTCTTGTAATCCGACAAAGGTAATTTTGTGCTCCCGTACTAGCTCCCTGATTCTGGATGATTTCCTGGCATCACCCGTGCCTCTGATGTTTTGCGATAAGAAATTCATTGATCTTTATATCGAACACCCTCTCCTTGAATGATTTCCTGAATCTGTTGTTGATGGTTTTCCACGAAAATGCCAACCGACTTTCCAACTTGAATTGTGCTTGTTGTTTCTTCAATTACATCTTCTTCCATGGCCGAATTGTTGGATCGATTCAGATCCAGTGACCTCACGTTGTTACACCTCGAGCTTGAGGTTGAGCTTTGCAACACACTGTGGCCTTCGGCGGATTTATTTAACACCTTCCGACGCCCTTTGGACTTTGATTTTTGCTTTACCATTGAATTTTTTAGCTTGCACGATACTCCAGAGAACGCTGAAGCTTTTTTCTTTCTTTTTATGATGCGCTCCGTCTCCTTTTGGATTAGGTATTCAAGGTTAAATGGGTCGCTGGGCCTAACTTCTGGTGTCTGTTTTGAGTGTTGGGTTTGGGGTTCATGTTGTGGTGTTATTGGGCTTGATGATTGATTGATTCTGGGTGGGTCCATTGGGAATTCGGTGGATATAGGTGTGGGTTGGTTACCTTGTGCAGCCTGATCAACACGTGCACCTACCTCATCATTGCAGTTATTGGAACTAGAACCATAATGCATGTGTACATGCCATCCCATATTTGCATTAAAATTTGGCGGCCGGTCTCGATTTTCCACAATGTCGTTCCTATCACCCACCGATTCATCTTCCTGGGTCGGATCATTATCGGGTTGTTTTACCGGAGTCGGAGATTTTGTCCGGTGATCCTCATCCGTCCCTTGACCACCCTCCTCCGGTGGTCTTTGCCCGCTCTCCTCCGGTGAAACATTATCGTGTGATCTGCACTTCCGTGGGTTATTTACCACCGTGACTCTCCTCCCGACTCTCGCAAATTCCGGTGACCAGTTGGTACCGGTTTCTTTTACCCAACATGGAAACTCATAGCCCTTCCACCTAATGTTGATTCTTTCATTGATGAAAGAGTGTATCGGTGTGACAATTCCGATACGATGAGTTGCTAAATTCCCATCATGCCATGCCGCCGTCGATGAATGTGCAGGTTGTCCAAAGCTTGCACCAATTGAGTTGAACACATTACTATTCCATAGGAGTGGGGGAACACCCTGAATGCTTAGCCATGCCACCTTCTTCATACTCCAATTATTTCCCAGCATGAACACTGCCCTTTTTAGCCACTCCATTTTCTTTAGCTTTTGGATCTCCATGAACTCCTTTGCCTCCATCTCTGAACCAAAGGTTACGTAAACATCTAACCCTCCTCTATACCGTATCTCCATCCGTTGTGGGTATGCCTCTGAGAGTAGTTTCCATACATTACATAGGGAAGTAATGTCTTTCGTCTCGCAAATAATCGTCCTAGCTTCTTTATCTTCCAATGGACCTTTAGCATCTTGCTCATGCATGTTTATTTGAATTACTCTGACTTCTTCATTGGTCTTCAACTCACTGCCTTGGAGGGCCTCCTTATACGATCGTAGGATTGTCCTTGCCGGTCCATCTTCCTTGTTGTTCCTGTTCATATTTCCGACCGGCCGACTGTTAAGCTGCTCCTTCCCTTCCCTCATCATCGGCTTTACCAGTGGACCTCGTTCGAACTTCGCGACGTTAGCCTTAATCCTTTTGTCACCAATCCATGTATTATTTAAGGCTCTAAGCATCTGCATTTTATCCCTAACCTTGTTGAATCTTGCGAATGCAAAAACTCGCCCCAATGAATCCTTCTTATTCGGGATGAACACGTCAAGGAGAATGCCACACCCTTTGCACTGTAACCATATGTCTCGGATTGTAGTGCCCTCCTTTAGGTTTGTCAAAAAGAACGTCGTAGCTTCAATTGCATCCTCTCTGGCTTTCCGGCGACTCACCGTCTTCCATTCTCCACCCTCGCCGTCTTCCATCACGTAGCTTTACTGGTCCAATTCCTCAGCCTTTGGCTAACATGACCCAACTCACATTTCTGTAAGTTAACTTTAATTAATATAATTCATATATTTATAATAACTTATAAGAAAAGAATGTTTGTCTTTCGCATGAAGCATGTCATATATGCTTTTTTTCCTCAAACCTTTATTTCTCTTTTTTATAATAAAATAAAATAAATACATTGTTTAAAAAATAAAACCGCGTTAAACAAACTAAGAAATCAATTAACGCTTATCTCTTATTAAAGTAGTTTTTTTAAATAAATTAACAATAAAGTAGATTCTAACTTTTTTAACAGGTTTTCCTTTTAGTGGGTTCTAATGTTAGATTCAGTTTGTTCGATTGCATGTACTTGAATTAAGAATAAACACAGACTACCTATTCGATTATAGTCATAGTTAAGAGATAAATTAACACTTCTCTCTTAATAAAGTTATTAAACTTATTTAACGCATGTAATCTATGGGGTTCTAACCTAGTATATATATAAAACATGTAGATTTACATTGGTTATGAAAATAGAGAAGGAAAAAAAACGTGTACACACAAGAGAAAAAGCCATTTAAATGGGACCAACGTTTTAGGAGGAAACTAATTTAACGACTATTGCCTCGAAACATCTTCCTCTAATTATCAACAATACGTCACGTCCCTACTCTAATGATGAGATTTGCAATCAAATTGCAAATCGAAGATAAAAAGTTATAGAGAATAAATATAAATGGTCAGTTTATATATGGTATAACGTAGCGTTTGTTTCAGAAGATGAAATGAAATTAGAAATGGAATTTAATTTAGTGGAATTTGGAACCATGTAATTTTGCTTCATTGAGTGAAAGATTTATAGATATTCAAACAAAATGTTGAAATACTATCAAATTCCATTGGTACATTTCTATTCAAATTTATTTTACCCAATCAAACATAATTTGAAAAGAGATTTTTTTTTATTTTAATTTCATTTCATTCTATAAGACGAACACTACCTAAAGTTTTTGGGTGAGTATATGGATCAAACTCAAGAAAATTTTGTAAATGTATTTCAACAAGAATTTACAAAAATATTTTAACAAAATTTAGAGCAACTTGCACTAATACCAACGGTTAAGAATATTAAGAGGGTGAACAACTTATTTTTTATATATAATTTTGGTTTTAACCAACTTTCAAATTAGTGCTTGCATCTTGAAAAAGATATAAGATTTGCAAGTATCTAAAGAGATAAGAGAAGACTGACATTACATGCATAGGTTCTAGTTGAATGTTAACAAATCCACCTTACTTCTAGAGTCTTGGCCTACCCACAAGAACTTTTTTCACAATTTTCCACCAACCCATTAGATATCATTGTGTACAACTTTTTTTCTAAGATACAACTTTTTTTCTAAGATGGTAGAGATCATCACAACTTGTTTCTAATGAGGTGGAATCACCATAATCATCTTACTAGTCTTGGTAGCATCACCTCTTTGAATCTTATTTGGTAGTTATCACTTACAACTTACATATGAATTTGACAACAAGAATCATACAAACTCTTTTCTTGCTCACCTCTTCATCTTCATCTTCTTCTTTTTATAGACTCTGAGAAAACCAATTACATGGTAATAGCAGGTAGGTGGGAAACAAGCGTCGTATAGCAAAGTTTATGTGACTAAAAACGAAATGTACAACGTTAGGGGAGGAAGAGTTGCAAGTAACACTCTTTGCATCAGCTTCAAGAAACATACAGCTTCATGAGCTAAACCGCCAAACGTGTCAAAAGCGAAGGAGTCAAACACATGTTGGTTCTCTGTACACGCTTTGTCGTCTTTAGCCACCTTCCCTGCCTCGGCCTTGAGGGCTGCCTCCCCTGCTATGAAAACCGCGGTCCTTTAACCCAACAAGAGGGGACACTCCTGTGAGGTCAACACAAGCATGTTTCCCTTCTGTCCACCCAAACACGAGGACATCGGTTGGCCTTAGGGTAGACCTCCCCTCAAGGGGACCAGTCAACAAATTAACGGGGGCCTCTGTCTTGCTTGAAATCCCGGCTCGCTTCAAGATGTCACCCAAAACATTATGGACCAAATCTAAACCCTAGTAACTCTCGGTAGTTAACTGTATGTTCCTCATAAGAATCCAGGCAAGCTTTGTGGCACACCAGACATGGAGCATCCACCGGGAACAAGGGAATCGTAAGCTTGTACTTAAGGATGGCCTGGTATTCCACGACCGACATTGTTGCCCCAGCCTTTCAATAGGGATGACAGACAAAAAGCCTTGAGCATGAGGCACCCAGAGACGATCAAATACAGCCTTTTGGCGAGAGGCAAACCCAAATGTATCTCCCGTTTCTTTGACGATTCTACTAAACAAAACAGACACCATATATTTCTATGGTTTGGAGAGACGGTACACGTAGTGTTATTAGATATATGTTATTAGAAAATCACTTGAAACAATATGGACGTATGTTGTTGACAACATCTTGAACATATAGGAAAAGATAAAATTTAGGACCACATAGTGCATATAGTTGTTGGTTTACGGTACACCGTCGAACTCTATAGTGTCATTCCTTTCACAACTTGCTCTTTGTCGTTTTCATGGTCGATGTACTAGCTTAAATTTTTAGTTTCATAGGACGTCCCCACTTAAGTAGTGAAGTAGCATCTTTCTGATGAAATAATAAATGTTAGTGATCATAAGATTTTGAGCTCGAATACCATAGGGTAGGGGGGGTCTAGATTTATTTGGTTTCCCCCTGAATTGATGTATAGGCATTACTGTCTAAGTGGCAATGGATATGATCGGATGGTTCCACTAGTGGTACGATGATACTCTAATGATCTGCCAGTGATCTAAATTTACTATAAAAAAAAGTTTCATAGGGTGTCCACTTAGTTTTAGAGTATCTTGGAAAATAGTTCAAACACGTTGACTATGTTAGACATTTCAAAACATGCGTCATTATCTTAAGACTGTTTGGACCAGCGTCGTCCAGGCAACCAGAGGTGCCATTTGGGCTGTTGCCCAACGGTGAACACCGCCCTCTTGTGCCATTCACCGTTATCACGAGCTTCGTTGTTTGATGCACGGTGTGGAGAGACGTTGGGGTGGTCCCCACCCACCCCAAATGGTTACTTCTTTAAAAAAAAGCTTTTTTTACTTAAAAAAAATCTCACCTATATATATATATTCAACCCACCACATCATTCATTACTTTCATTATTTTCTAAATCATTTCCAAAAGTTTTATCAACAACTCAGCTAAAAAATGAATTTGTTTCCGAATCCTCCAATTCTGAGTTAAAAGACGGTGTTATTATTTCATATGTGCGGCTCGGGAAGAAGATTTTACGCCAACACCATTCTTACGAGCCACGTAAACGATCTCATCGTATTATGCGGGATCGTGAAGGGGCGCATACGCGTTTGGTTAACGTGCAGAGAATTCATTATACAACGCCGACATGTTTCGTCGTCGTTTTCGTATGAGCCGTTCACTGTTTCTACGTCTAGTAAACGACTTAGAACGCGAGTTTGAATACTTTCAATAGCGGGAAGACGGTCGACGTCTGCTTGGTTTTACAGCGTTGCAAAAATGCACAGCAACAGTCCGTCAACTAGCTTACGGAGTTACATTCGATGCGTGGGACGAATATTTAAAGTTGTCGGAAAAAACAACGTGCGATACTCTTCATGAAATCTGTTACGATATACCTTTTTTTCTCAACTAGTTTAATTTTTTTGGACAACTAAATTAATTTTTTATGCAACTAAATTAATTAGTTTTTAGGTATAGTTCATATATACGGGCGAAGATATTTAGGAGACCGACGTTTAGTGACATTTAACAAATATACGAGGTGCACGAAAGCGTACACGAATTTCTTGGTATGCTTGGCAGCCTTGATTGCACGGACTAAGAGTGGGCTGCATGTCCTACGGCATGGCGTGGACAGCACCATCGCGGCGATCATGACGGCCCAACCTTAATACTTGAGGTCGTGGCATCATATGATCTTTGGATTTGGCACGCATTCTTCGGTATGGCCGGTGCAAACAACGACGTCAAAGTTATAGAGCAATCTCCGTTATTTAACGACGTTATTGATGGAGTGGCACAGGTATTATCTCGTGGATGGCATTAATCCGAAATGGATGGTCTTTGTTTAGTACGAACTAAAAGAGGAATTACCTCACGAAGAGGTAAGAATCGTCGCAAAAATATATCGAGCGTGCCTTCGGTGTGCTAAAAAAAGATGGAGTATCATTGCACAGCTAGCCAGAACTCAAGCGAAAGAAAAATTCGGACCATAATGTACGAGTGTATCATATGACCCAATATGATACTGGAAGACGAAGGACGGGCCATTTGTCAAAACTACGAAGGGGACGTCGAAATACCACAAAGCACGTTAACGTTTGACGAGAAACGTGCTATTCGGCCTAGATTACGAGATCCTCGGATACCCGATCAGCTCAAGATCGATTTGGTAGAGCACCTTTGGAATGAACACCGGTCACGTTTCCAAAATAACATCGATGTCGAGGACGTTGAAGACGACGATTGGGTTCCCGCCACCGATGACGAGGGTGGCATCGAAGACGAAGGTGATGATGACTACGACGATGCGGATACGAATACAGATGCGTAGTTTTTTTAGTACTTTTTGGTTTTATTTCGATTAATGCTTTGTTTTTAGTTTTATTCAAATTAATGTAATTATTTTATTATTTAAAAAGATTAAGTAATTGATTATTTAAATAATTTAAATGAGTGATTTGTCAGTCGTGGTCTCGTGGATAGTTCTTCATCCAATCACACACGAAGATTATGAAGATTATAAAGTTCATCCAATCACACACGAAGATCAATTGATCCACGATCACACGGGACCAACAAATAGTTATATAGGTGTTCGATTGGGCTAGGTTTTGATTTATTTTCAAAAATCTTAAATAATAAGGATCCTACTAAAGACACACTTCTAAATCTATTCACACACACTTGTTACGGCCATAACGGATCATTACGGCCATGACAGGCAGTACTTCGGTGGGACCCGCCTAAAAATTCAAGAGGGTGGGCCCATTTTAAGACCGTAACATGTCAATACAGACTAGAACATGTGTTGTTACCAATGGAGGTATGTTTTAGCAGGAGGCAACAATAACGGCCATGGTAATAACCGATCACATCTTTAAGTCTTTATACGTTACATAAATAGTTAATTGTTTCATAATTAGGTTTTGATTTATATTTAAATAATTAAGTTTGTAACCAATATTAGTTTGCATGAGTTACATGTATCGTATTGCTATTACATAAAACCGAATAGTACACAATTTCACGTAAACCATAAAATTAATCACGTAAGTAGGTTTAATTACTTAGTTTGTCACCAATGTACATAATCAGACTCGTGTGTGTACACGTGCAATACACGCTCATACTAACAGAACTAACGGAATAGACCTAACGGCGTTAACTCAAAGTACGGGATGTCACACGTGCACAGTGCAAACAACAATCTAACTGATCCGTTGTTAGCATCAATGTTTAAACAGCCAGTTCAAACCAATCTTTTAAACCGTCTACCGGTTAAGCATCAGGTGCGGTACACCCCCGTTTAACTAGTACGCACACTGGCACACTCAATGAACTGCTGGTTTGATCCGATTCAACCTTTTTATACCGCGTACATGTTTTTGTTTAGACTGTTTTAACCCATGATTTAAAGTTCAACTCTGGTTGGTTTTAACTCTTTTAGCTTTTTAAACCCAATAGAAGTTTAAACTGGCCATCAAACTTTAAGCAATTGATCGCTCAAACAATAGCTCCAAACAGGTTAAGGCGTGTAATAATCTTCTTAATTCTCATTTTATTCTTGTTTACATGCATCGAAGTCGAATCATTCCCGTGAACTCCGTCTAATAAGTGATCGTGAACTTGATCTATGTGTACCACCAGTGACGGATCTAGGCCTAAAATTTAGGGGCATCCTACTTTTTTTTACCGTAGTCATAAAATGTATGTAAAAATGTGCACCATAAATAATAAAATTAAACACATATCTCTTAGATTTCACCTATTGGGGATAGATTTAGGAGTATCATAACTTTTTTAGAGGTATCTTGTAGATAAAAAGTATATATAACAAACACAAAAAAAATTACACTACGCATGCAAAGCTGAGGGATATCCATGGATACCCCTCGTTCTAATCTATGTCCGCCAATGATGGTACTGGTACGTATACCATTTGCTCATCCTTTGCCTAAAATATAGGCCCTAAAATGAGCTTGAGTTGGATGGTTCTTTTGTGGTCATATATTATTAGACCACCCGTAGTGGGGACAATGGCGCCGATCGAAGCTCCAACCGCGCCTAGGGCACCGCCCCCTTAGGCGCGGATTACCTTCAAAACGAGTCAAGGCCTGGTCTTGGCCGGGGCCGGAGGTGCGTTGGTTTTGGTGCTGACCGTTGCAAACGGTCAAATTTGAGGGTTTCTAAAAATACAAAAAAATTACCCTCTATTTAAAACCTCATACCCCTTTTTTAAAAATCACCCACTTTCATCCTCTCTATTCTCTATTTTCTCTCCTACATTTTATAAAGTTTATAAACAAAACATGGATTCTAGCAAGAAATCTAGCAAGGGTAAAAATGTACAAGCGAGCGGTTCGGGTTCTGGTTCGGGTCAACCGAATTTTTTCGGTTCGGTACCGAACATGGGGTTCAATACCGGTGGTTCGTTTTTTCCGAGCATGGGGTTCAACCAAGGGATGATGATGACGCCCAACCGTCCTAGCGGGTTTGCTGACTACGCTGAAACGAACCCGAACCAAGCTAACTTCATGAATATGCTATCGGGTCCAAACGCGGCTTGGACCCTTCACAACTACGGGTACCAACCCAACTTCTCCAACCCGGAGCCGGA
>JAOXOA010000054.1:2241206-2253691 GCA_028566315.1 Rudbeckia hirta
CCAACTCCACTCAACCCCACCCAACCATTACGAGTAGTAGTGTCGGGGCATCGTACTAATTGGGCCACACCCTTGATATTATTATTTATGTATAATAACCCATATGCCCAGGATGCACTGTCTGGGCCGTGGACTTGAGAGTAAACCCCTAACTAGACTAGGCCCATAAAGGTGTCTGGCCCATAAAGGTTGGGGGAGCCCATGGAAAGCCCATGTAGTGGGATATAAATAGGAGGTTTACCCTCCTCATTTTACCATAGTGACATCTGTGCTCCCATACGTTTTTGTAGCTGGAATAGGAGAAAGCCTCCTCTGGCCTCTCTCTCGTCCCCACTTTTCTCTTTTAACTTGCAACCTAGAAGGGCCAACCCCCAAAGCCCCGTCATCAAGAGATGGAGCCCTGCGGGCTCTATAGGAAATCAGAATTGAATGGTATTTTCTGTATATTTAAGTGCAGTACATGAACATGTATATATAGTACATACATAGAGTTTGACCTAGACTATCTAGGAGGATAATAAGGGAGCCTATAACAATATTTCAAATACTAAATTTTAAATGTTATTTCCGCTAGTGCTAATATGCCCCCGCAAGATGTAGGCTCCGTTGGAGACGTCAATCTTGGAACGAATATGGAGAAATGAGGATCGTGGGAGAGGCCTAGTCAATAGATCCGTAAGCTGGTCCTTGGAGTTGACATGGCGGACATGTAGGAGACCCGCCGTAACCTGTTCTCGAACAAAGTGGTAGTATAGAGCCACATGTTTCATGCGAGAGTGGTATATCGGATTTGCACTAAGATACGTAGCATCTATGTTGTCACAGAATAGAGTGGGAGAAACCGATGATGAGATACCCAGTTCCTACAGCAAATTCTTGACCCACGGAAGCTCAGCAGCCGCATTAGCGAGTGCTTGGTATTCTGCCTCGGTTGATGATCGAGAGACCGACTTTTTCCTTGTCAAACGCCAGGAGATAATATTGGAGCCTAGTTAAATAAGGTAGGCGGTTGTTGAGCGACCATAGTCGTTTGTTCCACCCCAATCAGTGTCCGAGAATGCGAAGAGCATTAGGGGAGAATGGCGGTTCAGTAAGAGACCAAAGTGGATGGTACCTTTGAGATACCTAAGAAGACGCTTGGGGGCTTGCCAATGAGTTTCTTTAGGGGAGTGCATGAATTGTGCCAGTTTGTTAACAGCAAAAGAGATGCCGGGCCTAGTGAAGGCTAAGTATTGCAAAGACCCAACAAGTTGGCGGTATGGTTTGGGGTCAATTGGGGAAGTAGAATCGTGTCGTGAAAGAGCGACGTATGTAATGAGAGGTGTTGTGACTTCCTTTGCCCCATCCACGTGAGAAGAAGTAAGGAGATCTTGAATGTGTGTATGTTGGGATAGGATGAGCCCAGAGGAGGTTGGAATGACTTCAATTCCAAGAAAATGGCTAAAGGAACCAAGGTCTTTGATTGAAAATTTGGCACTTAAGGTGGAGATAAATTGACGGATGAAGGATGAGTTGTTGCCGGTGAGAACTATATCGTCAACATATACAAGAAAGTAGCAAGTGATATGCTGATGACGATAAATACAGAGAGAGGCATCGGCTAAGGATTTGGTGAACCCAAAATTGATCAAGAATGTTGCAAGTTCAAGATACCATGCTCGTGGGGATTGTTTTAGGCTATAAAGAGATTCGGCTAACTTGCAAACATGATTTGGGAACCGAGAGTCGATGTAACCTGGGGGCTGATGCATGTAAACTTCTTCATGAAGAGTTCCACGAAGGCATTATTTACATCAAGTTGATGTAAATGCCAGTTTTGAGAGAGAGCAATGGAAAGAATAGTACGAATGGTGACGGGTTTAGTAACGGGGCTGAAGGTATCAAAGTAATCGATCCCATATTGTTGATAAAATATCTTTGCAACGAGTCGGGCCTTGTATTTTGCAACTGAGCCTACGGGGTCTCGTTTGATTCGGAATATCCATTTGTATCTGATGGGACTTTGAGCAATGGGAGGAACTAAAACCCAGGTGTGGTTTTGGATGAGGACATTGTATTCTTGATCCATAGCATGACGCCATTTTGGATCTTTGGAGGCTTGTAACTACGTGGTTGGTTCAAGAGTAGATGGAATGGGATGAATAGTTGTAGAATTAATGAAGTTGGGGTTGCAGTACTGTGGATTAAGTTTGCGTGTGCGGGATTGCACAAGAGAATATACAAACGACGGTGATGCGTGAGAGGCTGTGGAGGATGATGAGTGGGACAAAGGTTCAATAAGAGAGTTAGAGATAGAGGATGGTGAGAGTAGCGAGTGATCAGTAGAGGATGAGAGAGATGAGGGAGGGTTAGATGAGGAAGAGAATAGTGAGGGGTATGGGTTGTTAGTAGAGAGAGAGTATGAGGAAGTAGTAGGAGAGATAGGGTTTGCATGTGGGATAATAGATGAGTGGGTAATAGGAGTTGTTATTTGGTGTTGCATGGGAGGGGACACAACAGAGGGCGGAGAGGACGAGGTAGGGTTAGGTGATTTAGTAAAAAATTGATCTAGAGTAGGTAAGGGGTTGGACGAGCTGGCAGAATTTTTTGAAGGAAAAATGTGTTCAATAAATTGGACATGGCGGTAGTGATAGAGCCTGTGGGTTTTAGCATCCATGCATTTGGATGCAGATTTTGATGGTAACCAAGGAAATACATGGAGCCGAACGAGGTTGGAGTTTGGAGGAGTTATACGGACGCAACCAAGGGTAGCATAGACAACCAAAGGCTTTAAGTTTTTGATAGTGAGGTTGGGTTCCATGCAAGCAGAAGTATGGAGATTTGGACTCAAGAACAGATATGGGTAGGCGGTTTATAAGGTAAACAACAATTTGAAAAGCATGAGTCCAAAAGGTCATAGGTAGGTTTGCAAAGTGAAGTAAGGATAGTCCTGTTTCGACCACATGCCGATGTCTTCGTTCTGCGATACCATTTTGCTTTTGTGTGTGTGGTGGAGTTGTAAAATGGGAGATGCCATGTGTGGCAAGATAGTAAGCGAGAGCCACATATTCGCCTTCGTTATCTAACGGTGTTTTGTAGAACTTTTCCACCAAGGACTTAAATTGAGGAAACAAGGTTGCAACATCAGATTTACGCTTCATTGGATAGAGCCATATATAACGTGTAAAGTAATCCACGAAAACGATATAATAGGTGTAACCATCATTGGATTGTTGTATTGGACCCCACACATCAGAATAAATTAATTCTAAAGATTTGGAGACATGAAATGAGTTGGAGCCAAAAGGCAATTTATGGCTTTTATTAACTGAGCAAGATTCACAATAAAAACAAATACTAGACATTTTATTTTTAACGCCTAAAGCATTAAGAAGAGTCTTGAACACTTGAAGAGATAGGTGCCCAAGCTTGTGATGCCAAGATTGAAGCGAGTCGTTAGTGGTAGAGTTGATTTGTGACAGAGACCCAAGAGAGCAGGCAGCAGCGTAGTAAACACCATGGACGTTCACCCCCCGCATTAGAGACGCTTCCACGCGCAGATCATTGATGATGAAATGACATGGAAAAAATTCAATAGAGACATGATTAGTTTTGCAAAGTTTAGCAACAAAGACAATATTAGAACGCATTGAAGGTACATAGAGAACATTAGTGAGATGTAAAGAACGAGTAGGAGTGTCAATAGAGGCAGTGCCTGTGTGGGAGATAGGAAGATGATTACTATTCCTAAGAATATTCTCATCCGGGCCACCATACTCTGAAAGGGTGTGAAAAGATGCTCGATTTGGTGAAACATTCTCCGAAGCTCCCGTATCAAACATCCAAGGGGCGTTGGTAGAGGTAGTGGCACCCGTGGTATTGTTGACAGTTGTTGATCCAGTGGTGGATAGAGTCATGTTGTTGTCATGAAAGAACCTAGCCAGTTTTCTCCATCTTTGGTATCGTGGTTTGGAATGTTACAGTAGTAACAGAAGGAAGAACTGCGAGAACCACGAGTGGTATTGGGAGTGTTGGATGGATTTGGTGAATTACGAGAGTTCCTTTAGTTGGTGTTGTAGGACCTTTTGTTGTAGCGAGAATCAGTGATAGGCCTTGAGTAAGATCTACCCAGTTGTCGTTGTGTAGAATTAACGGTGGTGATTGTTGGAGCCGTCACAGATTCGTTGAGGGATCGTTTAAAGTCAAGCAGCTTGTCGAAGAGTTCCGCTAACGACATCGATATATCACGAGCCTTCAAGGCTGCAGTTAGGTGTGAATACTCATCGCCTAATTGTGCAAGGATATGATGTTAAGATCCTCATCATCAATCGGACTTTGTGCAAGCGTTAGTTCATCGGCGATGGACTTCATGTCTTGAAGATAGTCAGAGATTGATCTAGTGCCTTAAGTGTTTTTGGCTAGTTTAGATTTTTCAAGGAAACAATACGAGAACGAGAGGGACTTGCAAAGCTTTTTGTCAGGGTGTTCAAAGCTTGACGTGAGGTGTCAGCCGTGGAGATAAAATGCTGTATGGGTTTGGAGCAACTGCAAGAATGCGTTGAGGATAATCTGAGCGTCGATGAGAAATTTCTTAAGGTCAAGGCCGATCAAGGCTGTGAGGACTTGCTTTCTCCATACGCTGAAGTTAGAGGAGATTAGTTTGGTAGGGAAGTGGGTAGGAGCAACAATAACAGTGATGATGGTGTTGCTCGAGGATGAGGCTAGAGACGACATGACTGTGAAAAGAAGATAAGTGTTGCAGATGTTGGATCGACAACTCAGGGGAGTATCAGAGGCTCTGATACCATATAGGATATCAAAGACGAATGGTATTTTCTGTATATAAAAGTGCAGTGAACGGGTATATATAGTACATACAGAGAGTTTGACCTAAACTATCTAGGAGGATAATAAGGGAGCCTATAACAATATTTCAAATACTGAATTTTAAATGTTATTTCCCGCTAGTGCTAACAGGCTCAACCCGAAGGTTAATAACACCAAGAATGAGACGAAGAACGAGATAAGGAGTCTGAATCTGAGATCTTGCAGCCAAGGTTGGAAGTGTCAGCCCTTACGCTCTTGGATGCTACAAGTAGATAAAGGAGTCAAGAGTCTATGAATGATCATCGGTTTGTGAAGACCGACTGTACATGAAAATCACTTTGTAATGGCTATTATCTTTCACACAATTAATGAGTGTAGTATAATGATAAATGCGAGTGAAAGGATCGTGTGAAATACCATGTAGGACGCCTTCTTCGGCGGCTCAAGTACCCACTTGAGTATTTGTAGAGAAAGAGTAGCACAAATCCATCCTTTTACAAGTTCATCAGATCTTCCCCACGACTTACTATTATAGTCTGGTTTAGATACAATGAAGCCGATCATACCATGACTATGTAAAAGACCTTTCATTTGTTCTCTCCACTCAACATACGTGTCCCGACCACTCAGCTTCACTGTAACAAAGCTAAGGGCAGAAACATGCGATGGGTATGGGTATTCAGTGCTTGGGCCTGGAATAAAAATCAATAAGTGATGAGAAAGTTGTTGTGGAATTAATGAATCAACAAGAGGAGATGGACTGCACCTGCTCCTGGGCCATAGACATCCAGCAGCATACGCCATGCGTCTTTTGCAGTGCGATGTGGTTTCAGCTTGAGCGCCGTGTTGAGTGGTGGTCCAGATAGAGTAGCAAGAACCCAATCTTTAACAAGTGCATTTGATCGTTGCCATGACTCATTTTGTCCGTCTGTCGGTGTAGATATCACAAAGTCAAGCATACTATGACTCGCTAAGAGATCTAACATCTGTTCACTCCAAACAAAATGTGTGTCACGGCCACTCAGCATCACTGTAACAAAGTCATAAGGAGAAACATGTGACGGGTATGGGTATTCAAATTCTCCCGAGGTGCTTGGTCCTGGAACAAGAAATCAATAAGTGAAGTGATTAGAACGGTGCTGTGGAATTAATGAATCAACAAAAGGTCAGGAGATGGAGAGCACCTGCTGCAGCTGAGTGTTGATAAATAGGGCCATAAATATTCTGCAGTTTATTCCATAGGTCTTTCGCACTGAGATCTTGCAGGTTCAGCCTGCGGACCCATTTCAGTGCTTGAGAAAGAGTATCAATAATCCATTCTTTCACAAGTTTGTCTGATTGTTCCCACGAGTCATTTTTTCTGTCTGTTGGTCCAGATATAACAAAGTCAACCATATTATGACTCGTTAAGAGACCTAACATCTGTTCTCTCCACACGGCATACGTATCACGACCATTCAGCTCCATTGTAACAAAGACCCGGGCAGAAACTTCTGACGGGTATGGGTACTCTGTACTCGGACCTGGAACCATAAATCAGTAAGCTTGTGATGAGTAGAATTAATCATTAATGAATCAGCAAAAGAGAGGAGATGGACTGCACCTGCACCTGCACCTGCTGCTGCTGGTGGACCATAGACATCCAGCAGTTTACACCATATGTCTTTTGCAGTGGGATCTTTGTCCGGCTGGAGGACCCACTTGAGGGTTTGTACAGAAAGAGTAGCAAGAATCCAACCTCGAACAAGTGCATCCGACCTATACCAGGAGTCGTTGCTTGTGTCCGGTGCAGATTCGATAAAGTTAACCATATCATAACTAGCTAAAAGACACTTCATCTGTTCTCTCCATGCAACATAGGTGTCCTGACCACTCTGCTTCACTGTAACAAAGCTCAGGGCAGAAACATGCGACGGGTATGGGTATTCAAATTCTGAAGTGGTGCTTGGGCCTGCCATCTTCAACAATTTCCTTCAATTCCGTATGTCTTGTTAAGTAATGCAGATCTGCACAATTTTATATATAATGGATAACATTGACCCGTTCTTTCTTCTCCATAAATTAAGCTCTTAGCCATATTCATTTTCTTTAAACAAAATAATAATAATAATGCATAATTGATCTAGATCTAGATCTAGATCTTAACATATTAAATTAATATAATGGATCATTTGACCTGTTCTTTCTTCCCCGTCATAACCCTCAGGTCATAACCCAGATATAACATAAGACTACAAATATATTATATAATGATGCTATTTAGATATTTAAACAAATCAAAGCAACAATCCTAATCGGATAACTAAGGGTGGGCGGTGCCACGCCCGCTCAGAATTTCGAAGATCCGGGTCCGCAAGATGCGGTTTATTTAAGAGCGTTTTTTTTTATATAAAACACGTAACCCAGACAAAACATACACAAACATATTCTATTGGGGATGCAACAATTTTTCTTCCGATGGTCGTGTTGAAACATAAAATGGGTATGGTAGAAATAAGTTGGTTCAAACACAAGTGATCCCGATCCGGACACTTATCACGACCCGTTGCATGTCAATGATCCCGATCCGGACACATATCACGACACGTTACATGTCACGGGTTTTAACCATGCAACCGGTTCGGCCCTGCCATCGGGTTAGGAGATAACTTGATCAAGTTTATTTAATTATGTTTTATCTTAGTATTTGAATTTCGAATAAGTTTTTTTATTCCTAAAAAAGTTTCACGCCTATCTTGCAAGATAGGAGCAAGTTTGTTTAAAAACCTTTTCTGGCTTCCAGTTTGTTTAGTTTTTTTTCGTGATCAATAAATCGTTCCTCTTTGGAGATTGCCGGTCTTGGCTCTCTGGTTACGTCGCCGGATTTTGTGTGACGGGTTTATTTGTTTTACGCTTCCGTATCATTTGGCATCAGAGCCATGGCAGAAGAATGGAGGTTCAATCATGAATACCAACGTAGATACGCCGCAGGAGGCAACGGAGGTATTCAGGATCCAGATCCTCGTGATGCAGAAATCGAACGCTTACAACGACGGGTTCGCGAGTTGGAACTGCATAACCACGGCAGGGACGACGAATGAACCATCTCCGACTTTCACAGTGATAGAGACGACGGCTACAACCCCTTCGGCCGTCCTCGACGGCAAGTTTCACCACCACGGGTTGACCATTTGAAGGCTCTGGGAGTGCGTGTAGAAATCCCGGAGTTTGAGGGACAACTCCAGCCGGATGACTTCATCGAATGGATCCACACCGTCGAAAGGGTTTTCGAACTACGCGAGATCCTGGATCATCTTAAAGTTAAACTGGTGGCAATCAAACTTAGAAAACACGCGTCGTTATGGTGGGAACACGTGCGGAAACAACGCGCGTATGCTGGGAAATCAAAGGTGGAGATGTGGGACAAGATGAAGAGATTGCTTAAAGCGAAGTTTCTTCCCGCAACTCACCGACAGGACTCCTATTTAGAGTATCACAACTGCAAACAAGGTACATCAACGGTTGAACATTCTCTTATGGACTTTGAACGCTTGCGTATGCGTTGTGGGATTGATGAAGATGACGAGCAGATTATTGCCCGCTTTTTGGGGGGCTTACGTACCGATATCTCCGATGTTGTGCAACTTCAACCGTATTGGTCATTTGACGATGTCTGTCGTTTATCTTTGCGGGTCGAAAAACAATTACGTGGCAAACCCAAAACCCCACCGCCTAAGCCTTTACCGCAATCCCGTACCACCACTGCTACCTCTAATGCGAACCGTCCGGGCGCAATCAAAGCCGACGGTCCATCTTCACAGGCCCAACCTACGGCCCAAAACCAGCCCACCAACCCGGCCCCTCGGTCATGCGATGCTACAAATGCCAGGGCATCGGCCATCTCCGTCGTGACTGCCCGAATCGTCAGGTTGTCGCTTTAACCGATGATACCGCGCCGGTATACGACACGGACGAGGAGACCAATGACGAACCGTCCGAAACTCTTTTTCCTGATCGTGGGGAAGCCCTTATTGTGCAACGTGTTCTTACCTCTTCCGTCGCTAAACCCGATGACGACACGACCTGGCTTCGTAACAATATCTTCCGTACCAAGTGCACTTCTAAAGGTAAAGTTTGTGTTATCATTATTGACGGGGGAAGTTCGCAAAATATGGTTTCCACCCTTATGGTTGATAAGCTTGGGTTACAAAAACATGATCACCCAGACCCGTATCAACTGTCGTGGATAAAAAAAGGTAATGTGGTCAAGGTTACTCATCGTTGTTTAGTCCCCTTTTCCATTGGCAACAAATATGTCGATGAAGTGTGGTTCGAGATCGTTCCAATGGACGCTTGTCACGTCCTTTTAGGACGCCCGTGGCAATTTGATCGGCGTACTCATCATGACGGATACCGTAATACCTACTCCTTCAAAAAGGATGGTATTAACATTACACTTGCCCCACTGGATCCGCGTGAGACCTCACCGGTGGCCATGCTTGTTTCGCGTTCGGAGTTTCTAGATTACACATGATTATCCGGTACTACTCTCATTCTCGGCCTCTTAATTACCGAAGAGAATCCGGTTGTCGACGACCCACCGCCGGCAGTTCTTCCCCTACTTGATGAGTTTCACGACATTTTTCCGGATGATATTCCGAAGGGTCTTCCTTTAATGCGGGAAATTCAACACTGTATAGATTTTCTACCCGGCGCGAGCATTCCCAATAAACCCACTTACCGCATGAACCCAAAAGAGTTCGAAGAACTACAACGACAAGTCTGTGATTTGTTAGACAAAGGTCTTATTCGTGAGAGCATGAGCCCGTGCGCTGTTCCCGCTCTTCTTGTACCAAAACCAAACGGGGCCTACTGAATGTGCATTGACAGTAGAGCAGTTAACAAGATCACGGTTAAATACCGATTTCCAATTCCTCGTTTTGAAGACTTGTTGGATCAATTGTGTGGCGCAACCATTTTTTCAAAATCGATCTCCGTAGCGGGTATCACCAGATTCGCATGCGACCGGGCGATGAGTGGAAGACCGGTTTCAAAACCCGTGACGGGTTATACGAGTGGATGGTTATGCCGTTTGGCCTTTCAAACGCGCCAAGTACCTTCATGCGCTTAATGAACCACATATTTAAACAGTTTATCGGTAAGATGATATTTTGGTCTTTAGCAGCTCGGTTCAACAGCACTTGGATCACCTTCGTTCGGTTTTTGACGTCTTACGTGCCCAGCAACTTTTTGCTAATCGGGCCAAGTGCCATTTTTTCAAACCGAGGTTATTTTTTTGGGCTACTTAGTCTCGGGTAACGGATTTCGTATGGACACTTCTAAAGTCAAGGCTACTACGTCGTGGCCAACTCCTACGTCTCTTCACGACATTCGCAGTTTTCACGGGTTGGCTTTTTTCTATCGACGTTTTATAAGGAATTTCAGCTCGATTGTTGGGCCCATTACGGACTGTTTGAAGTCCTCAAAATTTGTCTGGACACCATCGACCCAAAAAGCTTTTGAGACACTAAAACGAGCCGTGACCGAGGCCCCGGTTCTCTCCCTACCGAACTTTGACCTTGTTTTTTCCGTGGAGTGCGATGCTTCGGGTACGGGCATCGGCGGGGTCTTGTCACAACAGAACCGACCCATTGCATTTTTTAGCGAAAAACTCAATAATTGTCGTCGTCGTTATAGCACCTACGACAAGGAGTTTTACGCTATTGTTCGATCACTTGAGCATTGGCGTCATTATCTTCTACCGCAGGAGTTCATATTATTCTCGGATCACCAGGCTTTACGTTACATACATGGTCAAACAAAGCTCAACCCACGCCACGCAAAGTGGGTCGAATTTTTGCAGGATTTTTCGTTCGTAATCAAGCACCGGACGGGTCACGCTAATTCAGCCGCGGATGCCCTCAGTCGGCGGCCTTGCCTCGCTGTTGTTGTTCACACGCACATAGCCGGACTCGATTCTATCAAAGACCTTTATGCCGCGGACCCGGATTTTGCTAAACAGTGGGAACAATGTCAAAATGGTTCAGCGGGTGATTTCATGTTACGCGACGGGTTCTTGTACAAGGCAACGAAACTGTGTGTTCCGGCTTCTTCGTATCGGCATGCCATTATTAGCGAGTGCCACCAGGGTGCCCTTGCCGGCCACTTTGGCCGTGATAAAACTGTTTCCCTAGTTCGGGAAAATTTTTATTGGCCTCGCCTCAAATGAGATGTGATGCGGGTTATTCGTCGCTGCCGGGTTTGTCATGTCGCTAAGGCCCACGGGACGAATCAAGGCCTATACACCCCTCTTCCACCTCCAACGGCTCCGTGGGAAGATATTACTTTGGACTTCGTTTTGGGTCTTCCCCGTACACAGAAACAAAAGGATTCGATAATGGTTGTGGTGGATCGCTTTTCAAAGATGGCCCATTTTCTTCCATGTACGAAGACATTTGACGCTTCTCAGGTGGCACGTTTATACTTCAATGAAATTGTCCGTTTACATGGGATTCCCAAAACCATTACCTACGACCGCGATGTTAAGTTCGTAAGCCACTTTTGGCGGACTTTGTGGAAAAAGTTAGGCTCAAAACTTCAGTTTAGCAGTTCTCACCACCCACAGACCGATGGCCAGACGAAGGTCACTAACAGAAGCCTTGGGAACCTCCTACGTAGCTTGGTGGAAAAGCATCCGAAACAATGGGATATTGTCCTGCCTCAAGCCAAGTTCGCTTACAACCGCTCCACACATGGGTCGACTGGTATGTCACCATTTTTTGTTGTTTATGGCTCCTATTGATCTTGTGGCATCCCCCGCTGTTACGTCTTTTTCGCCCGAGGGTGCTGAACGGGCTCAACAAATCAAGGATATGCACAAACAGGTCCGTGATGAAATCGTTAAACATAACCTTCAGTACCAAACTAGGGCCAACAAGCATTGAAAGAAGGTGATTTTAATGAAGGGGACTTGGTTTGGATCCACCTGAGAAAAGAACGTTTTCCCCCAGGTCGACATGGGAAGCTACAACCTCGAGCCGATGGGCCATTTCGAGTCTTGAAACGTATCAATGACAATGCTTATCAGATTGATCTCCCGGGTCACTACAATGTGTCTGCAACTTTTAATGTGGCTGATCTACTTCCGTATGAGGGTACCGATGATGAAAGTGATGACTCGAGGACGAGTCCTTTACAAGTGGGGGAGAATGATACCGACCCGAACAATAACAACGGACCCATGCATGCAACGGCATTCGACCATGCAGACGGGTTGGGCTAGGCGTCGGCGTGAATCACAGAACCGGTTTAATTATTTGTTTTAGTGTTTATCTGGTTTTTATTAGTTATTTAGTTTATCTTTCGTATTTGAATTTCGAAAGTCGCAGGCCTATCTTGCAAGATAGGAGCATTATTTAAAAACTCTATTTCCTTTCAGTTTGTTAGACTTCATTTGATTAATTCCGATAACCGGTTCTTCCCTTTTGAGTCGCCGGATCTTGGCACTCGGTTGTTAACGTCACTGGTTTTGTGTGACGGGTTTACTTTTATACGCTTCCGTATCAGTTATCCTTAATTAAATTTCGGTTTTGTTCATTGTTAAGTGGGTTAAATTTTGGTTGGGTTTTTGCTGGTATAATATGTGTACATATCTGGAATCCATTTTTAATTTAACTAGTTGTCAGCACCCGCGCTACGCG
>JAOXOA010000054.1:2383952-2395134 GCA_028566315.1 Rudbeckia hirta
TGACCTCATCGTTGTCTTGTTACGAACAAAAAAATAGTGGGTATCGTGCTCGGTTTTACCCAGCGAAAGAAAGAAAAAACGAAGGATCGATGCCTTCTGATGCCTTCTGCTTGTTCAACGAAAGGATGGCAATATATAGAATCAAATTTTGCTTTTCATACGCCCGTACAAGCTTGTACGGGCGTACATAAAGCACAAAAATCCAAAACCTTGAGACATAGTGCAGCCTGATTTGAAATCTGATGGAAATCCGCTTTATGTACGCCCGTACAAGCTTGTACGGGCGTACATGTTGAAATCAAGGCAAATGTACGCCCGTACAAGCTTGTACGGGCGTACATATGCAGTGTGTTTAGCCGATCATTAAGTGTCTTTAGTTACACCCTTTTGAATCAAGTTATAGGCAAGCCAGGAAAGTTAGAATAGGTGTATGCTTATTAGTTATAATAATAACTAGGAGCCCGTATATTTTTTTTTAAATTACAAATTTTTATTTAACAAAACTAGCAAGAAGATGGTATACAAGTACAAATGCATGCAGGAGGTAGAAATTACACATCAAATGAAAATGATTTTCACCTTTCCCAACTTACATCCAATTTGTTATTTCTATTTAAGATCTACATGTGACAAATTACTTAAATCTTTTGGAAAAGAAAGTGAACCGTGTTTTGTTTATTTTGAAATGTCTTTTTGTTGCGAGTTTTCCATAAGCACTATAACACCATATACGAGATCGCCTGTAGAAGTTTCCTATGAGTGCCATTGAGTTTCCTGAAAATTTCTAGGTTTCTTTTAGAATTGGGGACCAACCTGAGGTTGGGGGTATATGAAGAGGCATCGCCACTGAGTCTAAATCGTCGCCATTAAAAAAAGGTCATTTAATCTCAACTCCAGTAGATATGAAACTTGTTTTAAGTTAAGAAATATTGCAAAAACAGTCCTTGCATGTTGTTTTACATAAAATAGGTTAAAAACTAAGAAATTAAGATTAAAAGGGGTCGTTTGTATAATAAATGAAACTTAAAATCTAACCTAGGTTAAATTTCATCAACAGCAGTTTATTTTATACCAAGAGGCGAATATGTTGGATTATTGTAAAGAAATACTTTATGTTGAATTATTATTTATCAACGGTCAATAGGTTTGATTCTTAAAAACCAAATTACCTTTTAAATAAATGATTAACTTTGAAATATAAACTCATTTAATATTTTAATCAAAACAATATAATAGAAGTTTGAGCGTGGACAGGCGCCCAGGTTGGAGATGGAAGGCTAGACACCAGACATCGGCAGCTACTGAAGATCAACAAGACCTGAGAAGAAGAATTGAAGATGCAAGGAAGAACCTTGACTCTGGCTGGCAAGAGGTGAAAAGGAAGAAACTGTCAAAACCCCAATCGTCCATGGGTCTGGGGGATGCTCTGCTAAATCGGTGCAAGGACTCTACCACCTTTATTGTGTTCAATCTACCTTTTGAAGCTACCAGTCACACTCTATGGAGGAAATTCGAAGCTTTTGGGACGCTAGTGGACGCTTATGTCCCTCTCAAGAAGGATAAATCTGGTTCAAAGTTTGGATTCATCAGGTATGATAATGTTGAATACCCAGATGAGTTTCTATCCAGCCTCAAAGGAGTCACAATGAGAGGGGCGGTGCTGGGTGTGGACCTTGCAAAATTTAACAGGGACGGCTCAGAAATTAGACGTCAAGAGAATCCGGCCAAGCAAAACCAATGGAAAGATCCCGAACATGTAGCCCACAGGACGTTCACTCCATACCAACAACCTTCGAGCAAGAAGCAGACCTTCGCTGATGTGGTGGCGGGTAAGCATACTTCAAAAGAACCGGCGTACATCAATGGTGATTACCTTATCAGTCCTTGTCCAATAATTAATTCTTGGAAAGGATCCTCACTGGTAGGTAGGGCCATCGATGTCCATGCTCTCAACAACATGGATTCACTTATTCACAACCCTAAGGTAACTGATCCTGAGATTAGATATCTGGGGGGGGTTTCTGTCTTAATCTCCTTCAAATCTAGCTTCGAAGCAAAACAGTTCTATGATACACACTATAAGGATAGCAATGCATTCAGTTCCTTAACATTCTGGAAAGGTCAACAAGTTGAATTCGAGCGGATTGCATGGATCCAGATCCGAGGGGCTCCAATTGATATATGGTCCGCTCCTCTTTTCAACAAAGTAGCGGAGTCATTCGGCTCTGTCGTCTTCCCCTCAGATGCATCATACAAGGACGGGAATTTATCGTATGAAAGGGTGGCGATCATCACGTCACAAAAAAACAAACTCGATTTTGAAGTGAAGTTGAAGTTGGCGGACAAAACGATCCCTCTTTGGATTCACGAAGTTGGAGAAGATTGGCTTCCATTATTCCTCTCAGAGCCGGTGTTGCCGGAAAAAATCCCCGGTGACCGTAAAGAAGGGAGTGACGATATGTCAAATAGAGCCTATGTGCCGGACTCGCCGGAAAAAACCTCAGGTGACCGTAATGGGGTGAGAAATGAAGAGTCGCACTGTGCCAACGATAACCCTCGAGAAACCAACAGGTGCAATGATGATAATGATGTTGGCATGCAAGAAGCTAATCGTGACTCTACCTTAAATGCTTCTTATTCCAATGCATGCATGGGGGATCAATTGGGAAACAATAATGGGGCTTCTCAAAATGTTCCAGATTCCCAAGAAAATGGGTATTTCTCCTTTCAAGCTGGCAATAATGGTGGGTCCACCTCTTCAATTAGGAGAATTAGAAAACGTGGGTCAGGTTATTTTAAAAACAATAACCAACACAGGCCATACCATCCCGATAGCCCCACCTCCTCATCAAGCCCCGTTTCAAAAAAACGGCCCAGAAACATGAGCCCAACTCGTGCCCAGATAGATCCTGCAGAACAACCCGTACCTTTTAGTCACTTTCTTGACCTAAACATGCCTGCCCCCCCACCGTCGAACCAAACCCATTTCTATTCGACCGGTAACAACCACCCCCCACCTCAGGATTTGATGCAGAACGAGACATCCAACACTTCAAATCAAGCGATGGACCCGAACCATGAAGTTGAAATCGCTAAAACTATTGAGGTTGGTCAAGCTTCCGGTATTTTTATGGCTGAATTCTCTGGCATGGTGAAGGAAGCTATTATTGGTGAGGAGATCCCAATTGTTGAATCATGAACTTCCTATCTTTAAACATAAAGGGCATAGGTGTTGCTCGCAAAATCCCTTTACTTAAAAATCTTGTGAGTACACTTGATGCAAACTTCCTGTGCATTCAAGAATCTATGGCGGGGGACTTGTCAAACTTCAATTGGCGTAATTTCTGGGGTAACTCACCGTTCGCTGTGCAGTGGGTTAACTCGCTTGGTCGGTCGGGTGGAATTATCAGCATATGGGACTCGGATGTTTTTTCGTTGGAGTGCACTATCAAGAACCAAAATTTTTTACTTACCCGTGGTCATATTAAAGGTTTACAAGATCCAATCAATGTCGTGAATATATACGCCCCCCAAGGGGCGGGTGAGAAGGCAGCTCTGTGGAATTCCCTACTTCATCTTAAATCCTCCTTCTCTGGTCTTTGGTTGTTAATGGGGGATTTCAATGCGGTTCGTAGTGCCGAAGAAAGACGCAACTCGATTTTTAATCCCGCTGAAGCTAGGCAATTCAATGAATTTATTTTTGCAGCTAACTTGCAGGAGTATAACATGGTGGGTAATAGGTTCACCTTTAGGGCTGGCACTGGAAATAAAATGAGTAAAATCGACAGGGCTCTCGTATGCCCGGAATTCTGGAACATGTGGAATCACGCCGTCCTTCGTGCCCTTCCAAGGAATATTTCAGACCATTCGCCAATCCTGCTATCGACCACCTCCAGAGACTTCGGTAAAATTCCCTTTAAATTCTTTACATCATGGCTTACTGAACCGAATTTCTATAACATTATTACCGAAGCTAATCAAAACTTTGTTCCCGAGGGACCACCGGACGTTGCTCTCATGAAAAAACTAAGACACTTTAAGAGTGTTATCAAAGCCTGGAACAAAGATCAAAAGAACATCGCCAATGCAACTTTAAAGGCCGCTAACGATTCACTTGAAGAACTGGATCAGATAATGGAGCGAAGGGATCTGAACGAGGAAGAAGAAGCAAGGCTATTGGAGAACAAAAATAAGGTCAACGAGATTCTTGATGCTAACTTGAAAGACCTTAAACAGAAATCTCGTGCTAAATGGGCGAGCCACGGGGACGAAAATACATCGTTCTACCACAGGTTCATCAATAGTCGGATCTCGAGAAGTCGGCTCAATGGCTTGATGATTAATGGTGTTTGGATTAGTGACCCTACAAACATTAAGCTCGTTGTTCTACAATTTTTTAAAACGAAGTTCGAAGAGCCGGTTCACCGCCGTCCAAACTTTACATGTCACAACGTAAAACGGCTCTCTGATGAAGATAGTTCTCTTCTGGTCAGGCCGTTAACATTGGAGGAGGTCCGCTTAGCGGTTTGGGACTGTGACAAGAACAAAGCCCCGGGTCCGGACGGCTTTAACTTCGCGTTCATACATCATTTTTGGGACATTTTGGCACTGGATTTTTATAATGCCGTGCAGTATTTTTTTCTACATGGAAACTTTTCTCTCGGTTGTAGTTCTTCATTTATTACTCTGGTACCCAAAGTCTCGGATCCGGCAAACCTCAATGATTTCCGTCCAATAAATTTGATTGGCTGTCTCAGTAAGGTAGTGTCCAAGGTCTTGGCTTCACGTCTAAAAATGGTGATTGATTCTATTGTGTCGGAGGAGCAATCGGCTTTCATCAAAGACCGTAACATATTAGACGGGCCACTGATCATCAATGAATTAGTTGCATGGTGCAAAAAATTTAAAGTCAAGGCTTTCCTTTTCAAAGTAGACTTCGCTAAAGCATTTGATTCCATTAACTGGAGCTTTATCGATCGGGTTCTCGAGCAAATGAATTTCCATACACGTTGGAGGTCCTGGGTCAAAGGGATCTTGCGTTCATCTCGTTCTTCGATTTTGGTTAACGGGTCACCGACCCATGAGTTCCAATACACCAGAGGGGTTCGCCAAGGTGATCCACTGTCTCCGTTCATCTTTATCCTTGCTATGGAGGCCCTGGCATGCTTCATCAACAATGCGATACATCGGGGTTACATTAATGGTATCTCTACACCAAACAACGGTCCAATTATCTCTCACTTGATATTCGCCGATGATGTAATGATCATGGGTCCTTGGTCACCGGAAAATATTTCCAACGTTAAACGATTACTTCGTTGTTTCCACATCGTCTCGGGCCTCAAAATTAACCTCACAAAGTCCTGCCTATATGGGATAGGACCTGGTACGGAAGATGTTGCTAGCATGGCCAACCATATTAAATGTCAACCTGGCACTTTTCCTATCACTTACCTTGGGATCAAAGTCGGATGTAACATGTCTCGAGTGAATAACTGGAGCCCCGTTGTCAATACCTTCACCTCTCGATTGGCCCTTTGGAAAGCATCATCACTATCTATCGGTGGTAGAATCGTCCTCATCAAATCGGTTTTGGACAGTCTACCTACTTATTACTTCTCAATATATCCTGCCCCCAAGAAGGTAATTAAAACTCTCGAAAGAATCCGCCGTACTTTCTTTTGGGGAGGTTCTTTGGAAAACAATAAGCTTTCGTGGATTGCATGGGAACATGTTTGCGCTCCGGTAGATAAAGGTGGTTCGGGGCTAGGTTCGCTTAAGGTGGCAAACAATGCTCTTTTGACAAAATGGGCATGGAGGTTTAAATGTGAACCCAACAGATTATGGAGGCGAGTTGTGGCGGCCATTCATTTCACTCCAAGATTAGGAGACTTCCTTCCCTTTAAACAAGGTATAGCTGGTGCGTGGGGAAAAATTATCAACTCAGATTTTCTACAAGACTCTAGCCCAATCAACATCTCTAACCTCATCAAAGGCATTGTGGGCACTGGTGTGTATGTAAAGTTTTGGACAGATGCATGGCTTACTAATGTGCCATTGTGTTCACAATTCCCAGAAGCATTTGCCCTCGAAAGAAATAAGCAATGCTCGGTTCTTGACAAAGTTCAAATCCTCAATGGTGCAAGACAACTAGCCGACTCATGGGTCAGAAGGCCGAGATCCACTGCTGCCCAACAACAGATTAATGCGATCGCAGACTTAGTCAGCCGCTACCCGTTCACTTCGGGCAATGACAAATGGGAATGGCTTGGTGATTCGTCAAAAACCTTCTCCGTAAAGTGCATTAAACTCACCCATAACAACTTGGTGGTTCCCTCATTTGGTCCACCGTTCCCTTGGAATAAATGGCTCCCAAAAAAAGTAAACATATGCGTTTGGAGGATGTCATTGGATAGGTTACCAACGAGATTGTCGCTTCAACGGAAAGGAATTCATATTGCGTCGCCTTTATGTCCGGTTTGCGGCGATAGAGAAGAATCAATTGACCACCTATTAACATCGTGCTTTATGTCCTCATCATGCTGGCATGCCATTTCTTTATGGTTGCATATAAACCCCATATTTGCTTTTGAAACTAAAGATCTATTATTTGCCATTCCATCTCATGCAGGTTCTCCACAAAGAAAATTGCTCATTCAATCAATAATATGGGTGGCTTGTTGGGCTATTTGGATGAGAAGAAACAACATCCTTTTCTCAGGTGCAAAGGTGGACCCAGTAGCAGTGGTCAGTGAAATAAAAAGCATCAGTTTCAACTGGATACAAAACCGTGCAAAGATGCCTAATCTTGACTGGAACGCATGGAGCAAATTCGAGTTTAATATATAATTTTGTAATCTTTTGTTCCATAATCCCCGAGCTCTGTATGGGATATCATCAAAAACACCGCGGAGTGAAAACCGGTGGCGCGGCCTCCGTGTGTGGGGATTTTTCTCGCGTCCCCATCGGGTAAGTGGCGCGAGTTTTTTCATCCCTTTTGTGATCCTCGCAGTTAAGAGTTCGGGATGAATCTAGATTCGTGTCGTGCGTTGTGTATCTAGATGTTTCGGGTTGTATCCTTGTTTTTCTCAATAGCTCCTTGCTATTGTTTCTTTTTCTTTTTTAATGAATCGCCGTTCAAAAAAAAACATATAGGATATGGTTTTTTTGAAACGCACACGGCATACATGCATGTAGGATATGTTATGATTGATCATAGCATTAGTGATTGTTTGGTAATAAACCTTCAATTATTTTGGTTGATGTTCCAAAACATTTGCTTTTAGCTAAACATTGGTTAGTGGTATTAACATTTTCAAGAAATATATGTAGTAAATTACCCTTGTTCGCCATTAACATGTTTCAATGATTGTGTCCTTTATTTTCAAATTAATTAAAGTGTTTTATTCATTAGTATTTAAATTATGACCACTTATTTATTTATTAATGCCAAAGGCTTGAACTAGTATTACGGTATCAAAAAGTGTAGCAAATGACTAAATTAGGTATTTGTCCGGGGTGAATGGCTGAAAAAAGGCATGGTTCAGGACTTCAAGCACTATGGTGTATATGGAAGAGTCGAAACAATTGTTATGATAGGTGTGTGAGTCCGCTTGTTAAAAGAATATATGTTTATTAATTGTCGGATCCTCAAGTGTTAGAGGGGTTAACATCGCAGGCTAATCGTGGTGATGTTAAGGGTCTAACACGGGATCCGGATCCAACCTGCAGGCGAAGTGCGTGAAGACAAGTGTGTGTTAAGACTCAAAAATAAACGTGATAGTTGTCTTTTATTAAAATGATTTACAAAGGCTTATATATACAATAGCACAATCAGACATCATCATTGCCTACATTAATTGTCGTCATCTATCCATTGGGTAATAAGTTGGTCCACGACCGCTGGGTAATAGCCGGTCTCGTTCTGAGGAGACGTGTTGACATGACGTACTCGTTCTCTACGCAGATCTTGAGTTAGGTGTATCTTCTACTTGATGTTCCGGCTCAGGGGGTTTTCTTCAACGTTACTTCTGCTATCCTTGGCCTGCCGTGGGGAGCGGAGATGTGGCGTAGCATACCCGGTCTCGAACCTTGTGCTAATGGTACACTTTTCTGGCTAACATCTCGAGCGGGTCCCGGGTGGGGGTTAGCCCAACAAGTCCCCTAGTCCTTTATTCTAATTTGTGATTGGGATGGAGGACAATTCAGTTTCATTGCGACGATATTGTTTCCTTCAGTTTTGCATTTTGTGGTTGTGGCTTTGCCACATGGTGACTGTAGGTTTACCTTTCTCGAGCCCTGTGCCCGCCGTCAGAGACGTCTTGTCTCCTTCTCTTGAAATGATTACTCTTCTATATATATCTTGATGATCTTATTTTTGGATTTCACATTTAAAATCTCTTTCTTTCTTTGACGACTTACTTTGTGCAGGTAACATATCTCTTCCCACTCTTTATTTTCTCTTATGGCGAAAGCCGAACTTCACCTTCACCGCAATACCCTTCTGAATGGAAGGTGCTAGAATTCAGCTGGAGTACCGCATCTCGGATAGCCTGGTCCATGTGATGTTCGACCCTGATCAACTTTCCCTTCCTTCTCTAGCCACCACCATGACGTTATACACTGATATTTTTAAGTACGCCATGTGTCGATACCCTCTTTCTTGATTTCTGATGGATTTGCTGGAGTTTTATGGGGTCCACTTCTCACAGATGGAACCCGTGGGCTTGATCAAAGTTTCACACTTCGAGATAGCCTGTCGCGCCTTAGAAGGCTAGCCCTCGGTGCCGCTTTTTAGAAATTTCTATCATCTTTCCTGTGCTGGGAACTGGTTTTCGTTTGAGAAAAGGCACGAAACAAAAGACCAGCTTCTCCCTTTGCCCTGCGCGTCTGAGTATCCGAAGTCCTGCAAAGATTTGAAGCATAACTACTTTTTTATTTCTCTTGATTTTCTTCCCCGGCCTTTACCCTTCCGCGAATTTCAGCGTTTTTTTTTGTGATTTTAGATCCTGCTCCCACTGAAGATCCATGAGGATGAATGGTTGTTCCTGCTTCTTTGCCAAAACCCTACTCCTATCAAAACCTACCAAGAGGAGGTGCTTGTTCTTGGCGGTTTAAGTACTATCTGGGATGCGCCACTACTTCGTCTGGCTATTCTAGTGTGGGGAAATGGTGAGGGGGTTTTTCTTCTGGATGTTGTTTTTAGCCACGCTATTTCAATTGTTTGATTTTATTTGCCTGTTTTCCTTGCAGAGATGAGTTTGCTCGATATATTGAAGCAGGGTGGCAGAGGCTTCAAATTTTCCCTTGTAAATGCTGCTCCCGAAAAAGCGTCGGTTCACGCACTGATTAGTGATACTACGGCAGCGAATACGTCGTTCACTCCTATGAATACAGTTGACGACATCTCTGATTATCCACCTCTTTTCACGGATGCGCTACAAAACTGCAAAGAACCGGAAGATGGACCCTCTACTCCAGGAGGCAAAATCAAATCACTTTGAAGAAACCTCGAACTGCCATGCCAATTGTCATATCCCGTGCGTTCCCAACCGCACGATGCTAGCCCGCTCCAGACTGTTCACCCAGATGGGGACGAGTTTGGAGGGAAAGGCTTGATGCACAACGCCTCTAATGATCCTAATGTCACCTAATGTCACTGCTGAATCTCCGACAGTTGGTAAGCTTCCTTTTTCCTCTAGGGGGTCTGGGGTTCATCATCCCCCCCCCCCTGTGAACCTTGAGCTGCTTGTCAGTCCCGTGCATCAGGCAGGCAACTAGGACGTATCTGATGGAGACTCTGAGATCAAATCTCATGATGTCTTGTTGTCATCCCCGGATCGTGCCCGTACTGCAGCCTTTGCTGCTGGAGAGGTGACTGATGATACCGAGTCGAAAGACGAGGTGCCTGAGACAGTGGAAGATGCAGCTACACTTTTTATCCCTGATTGGGAGTTCACTCATACCAGTACACTACATACTTCGGCTCTGGCCCATAATTTTATGCAGACTTCTATTCCTCATGCTGACAGGAGGTACAGAGCCCGTCATATGCGCATCCAGACCTTGTCAGATCAATACTGTATGTCCTTGGTGGACGGATTAAACCAGGGTGCCGAGTTTCATCGTCGGGGTTTGCAACTGGAGAGGCGGTATAGGCGATCCCTGATTCAGGGGGAAAAACTTGGCAAGAAACTAGAATCTACCATTGGCAAGAAGCTATCCCTCCTCAAGGAGATGAATCAGAACTGGGTCGAGGAGCGGCATTTGTAGCATTGGAAACCGAAGCTAGAAGCGGCGGAGGCAGAAGTAGAGCGCCTTAAGCGCGAACTATTTACTGTCAAGGAGGATTCACAGGAGATGCGATAGCCGCGCGATGACCTAGCCGGCAAGTCAGAGGCCCTTTTTGCGGCTCGTGATGAGGCACTCGAGGCGAGGGATGCGGCGAAGCGTGACCTCTCTGATCTTCATGTACTGTTCTATCTTGTCTGTTTTGCTTAGTAGGGTTGATTTCTAACTTCTGCTTCCTATTTTTGCAGAATAAATATATACCGCTATTGGCGAGGTCCATCAAGCTGGAGACTCTTGTTGCCTAGGCTAATGATAAACACGTGGCCGAGAAGGACGCTGATGAAGCAGTGATAGCCAGTCAGCAGGAGAGGCTGAACCAGACGGAGTAGGAGAGAGCTATTGCAGAGAACGAGCGAACCGTGTTGCTAAAACATAGGAGATGGCTGGTTAGTGAGGGTTCCGCCGTGTCTTTGAGCGCATAACAAAATGCAAAGTATTTAGCCGTGGTATCAGCAGTAAATGCCATGGAGATGGCCACTGGATACCATAGTGGCCTGCGGGAGGGCCACGCATATGGTGCTGTTGGGTTGTCACTGGAAACTGTCCATGAGTTCCAGGCCACGTAGGAACCCCTTACTGCGCTATCACAAGCGACCTCTGCATTTGATACTGGCAACCACTCACCGATAGAATATTTATCCGGTTCCACTGACAAAAGCCTAGATGACATAATTGCCCTGATTTCCGATGCCATTCTCCAGGCTCCAATGTTTAGCTTCGTTTTAAGTTTTAACAATTTATATTTTGAATGAACCGTATGTATGTATGTATGTATGTATGTATGTATGTATGTATGTATGTATGTATGTATGTATGTATGTATGTATGTATG
>JAOXOA010000054.1:3149831-3160455 GCA_028566315.1 Rudbeckia hirta
AGTATTACCACAGCAGCGCACTGCAGGAATAGCCAATCATGTGGAACATTATCCAGCAAGTAGACAAAATCTTTTGACTTTGCGACTGTAATATAAGATAGTCAGTACATTTGGAGATTTAAAAGCATATAGCACTAGTTCTTCCACCGAAATGGGTGATTTCTAGTGCTAGAAAACTATAAAAATATTATCTTACTGTTTCCCAAGCCACCCCAGCCTTTGTTAATGATACCCCGCTGTTCAGTAATTTCCAAGGCTTTAATTATTATATCTGTCATTCCGTCTGGGTCTTGAACAGGCTGAGCCATCAATCAGAAAAGTTCGTACGGGTCAGTTTTAGTAAATATATATATATGGAGTTTAATGTTAACGATAGTGAAAAGGTCAAAACTCCTTCATTGAATAACAAACAGATAGTAAATCAGGAAAATACAATTGACTATCTTATAAACTCTCTAAGTCTAGAAGCTACGTAAATCAACAAGAAATACCAAATATACAAACAATAAACAATTATATTTTATCTATTCTATCGGTTAATATTCCCCCTTAGTCTTAGCGTTAGAAGGATGAATGCTAAGACTGTTCTTGAATAGGTACAAGAAATGTTTCGGTAACCCTTTAGTAAATATGTCAGCAAACTGGTAATCACTAATCAGCAGGGACATGTAATACGCGTATATCACCGATTTGAACCTTCTCTCTAACGAAATGAATATCTAGTTCGACGTGCTTCGTCCTTTGGTGTTGAACATGGTTTTGAGTGAGGTAAACGGCTGAGATGTTGTCACAGTAAACTAGAGCAGCCTGCTTTACCGAACCGAGAGTTCAAAAAAGAGATTTCCCAGCCAGCATGTTTCATCAACGGCGTTGGCGATTGCGTGATATTCCGCTATGGAACTGGAACGGGAGACAGTAGGCTGTCGTTTAGAGGACCAGCTTACAAGGTTGTCTCCTAAGAATACACACTAACCAGATGTAGACTTGCGAGAGTCTGGACAGCCCCCAAATCGGCATCAGAGTAGGCCATGAGTTTTGTCGATTTGGAGTGGGTCAGATGCAGTCTATGATCTAGAGGTCCCTTTAGTTATCGAAGCACCCGTTTTAGAAAAAGAAAATGTGGTTCATGGGGTGCGTGCATAAAGAGGCAGATTTGTTGGACAGCATAAAACAGATCAGGCCTGGTGAACGTAAGATATTGTAGGGCACCAGCCAGGAGACGGTATGTGGTGGCATCGGGAAACCGGTCGCCATCAGAAGCACGAAATTTGGAAGAAGTATCGACCGGGGTAGAGCATCATTTGCAGTTGGACATGTTAGCACAAGCAAGAATGTCCGATGCATATGACACTGGGAAAGAAAGAGGCATTCTGCTTGTGTTCCACTGTTATGGCCAAAAAATGATGTAACTGGCCTAAGTCAGTCATTGCAAATTTCCAAGAGAGCAAGGTGATGAACTTTTTGAGAAGTATATCAGAAGAGACCATTAAAACAATGTCATCAACGTACAAAGAGCATGTATGCCATATGAGTTCCCTGTTGGTAAACAATTAAGGAGGTATCACATGTTGTGCTACGGAAACCACATTTGGTGATGTAAGAGGCATAGTCACCTAATTCGTGGTTCGCTTCGGTTCGGGAACGAGAATCGGGTATAGGCCACGAATTCGGTTCGTAGGGGTAGGTTCATTCGGGTTCGATCTGGTTCGACCGTTCGATGTACCAATAAATTCGGTTTGCTCCACATATATTCAAAGTATGGAAAATGTTTCATTGCAATTTCTTAAACCATATATTCCAATTCAACAATAGGTTGTTTCAACTTTCAAAGATATGAAAAAAAACAAAATCCATAATTAATAAAAACACAAACACATTGCAAGTTCTAACCAAGTCTTTGTTTTTTCCCTTCCCATTATCAACTTCTTCGCCTTCAAGATCCTCCCACATCCTTTCTTCTAGACGTGCACTTGAACTATCAATGCACGCACTTTCTGCATTATTATCCCACTTTTTGTTGGGCCCATATTTGTAAGATTCTGAAAAGCGGGACTGAAGTATGATGTTAGAGCGAATAAAAACTAGTTTATCCGCTCTTTTGTCACTTAAACGGTTTCGCTTGACACTGTGAATATAGGAGTATGTACTCCAATTCCTTTCTGCTGAAGAGCTACTTATAGGTTGTGAAAGCATTCTTTGAGCTACTTCCATCAGTTCTGGAGTCTCTGCTCCATATGAGCCCCACCAATCAATAGTGTCCATTGTTACAGCATCTGCTTGCGTTGCAGCTTTTGAATAGATTCCTTTCTTAATGTGGAATGTTGCGAATTGTTCCCGTAAAAGCTTAAATTCAGCTTCATCTTCGGATATTCTTTTAAACGCTTCTAGAACACCGTTCACAATTTCTGCATCGTTGTTGGGAGCTTTCCTTGGCATTCCACCTGGTGCCAACGTTTGAAGATATTTCCTATCATAAAATCTGGGACTCGAAGCAAATCCCAAACAGTGTAGTGGGATTGTCATTTTTTCCCACCTAGCAAGAACAATTCTTTCCACTACAGGGCAATAGCTAGAGAATTTCTCCGAGCACGTTATCCATTTGTTCATATATTTCCCCATCTTGGAACCCTCACCATCATAAATTCTAACAAGCAAGAAAATCAGTTTTGTAAAAGCCAAAATGTTCTCCACGTCATCCCAAAAATTATCATCCTTGATTGTATCAGCAGCTATACCCCCATTACTTTGTGTGCTTGCGTCCCCATTTTTCACCCATTCCCGCCATGCATTAAGAACAACAGTCGTGGAAAGTGACCCTCTACAATCTAGTAACCTTTTTAACAGTATATAGTGTGATGCAAAGCGTGTTTTGGCAACTTTTAACAACTCCAAGTTGGAGTTTTCTCTAAACATTGATAATGCATGCGTATGGTTAAGAAAGTACTTGACAATGGTTTTACCTTTCTCGTATGTGTGGAGCAACCAAGACAATTCGCGTGCAAGGTCTTTAAAAATCAAGTTCAATGTGTGAACACAACAGGGTGACCAAAAGATGTGTTTATATACCTTCTCGATTTCTTTACCGGCGCTTTGCAACTGGCGGCATTATCTGTGTGGCCATTTGTAAAATATTGCTTGCTCCAACCTTCGATAGCTTTAATAAGAAACTTAGAAATCACCGGCACTGTTTTTTGCACACCTAAAAAGTTATCAGTGAAAATAAACGTTGCACCGCGAGAGTTAACCGCTAGAACATTGATAAGTGGATCTTGCTTTACACTGGACCACCCATCTGAAATTATCGAGACACCTTGCGTGATCCAAGTGTCTTTAATAGGCGTAAGCTCTTTCTCAACATCTCGCACGCACTCATCAAGCAAAATGGTCCTTGCGTTTTCAGACAAGGGGGGTTTGTAACCTTCTGGTGAATTCTTAATAACACAAATCATTTCAATGAATTGCGGGTTGCGCAAGACATTGAAAGGGATTCCATTGGCACACAAACCTCGCATAATCTTTAAACCGACCAAGTTTCTTTCTAAGATGCCAAACGATTCTTCAATTCTTCTTTTTGAAGATGGTTTGAAAGGACAAAATTTCTTAAACATTTTGAAACATCAGAAGATTCAACCTCTTTGACCCTGTTTGAAAGTCTGTTTTTTTCCCCACACTAACCCCAAAAAAATGTATAGGTATTCTGGTATAACTACTAGGAAACTGACCTTTACAGTGCTTGCTTCCATTTCCTTGTACCTCCTACATTTTTTGAGTTTGTTTCACTAACATAAGTGATTTCACTAAGAAGGGGCTTAGTAGCATCCTTCTCCTCATTACTGGACTTGCCACTTGCTGATGCCTTTGATGTTTGGCTCCCAGTTGCTACTGATGTAAGCTGCTCAACTTCATCTTCAAGATCAACAAAACTTCCGTCTCACTTAAATGTGTTTCAATTTCAGTTTCATCTTCTAGAGAATGTGATCGATCAACAGGCTGAACCGAATCGCGAACCTGAAGCGAATTCCAGGAGCGAACCAGCACGATCAATTCGCTAGCGAATACAAACGATTTCGAACAATTCGATATTCATGTCTTCTGGAGTGAATTCTGTGACTATGGTAAGAGGCAAACGGGTGGTACCAAGCACATGGGGCCTGTTTAAGGCCGCGTAGGGATTTCCACAGACGACACACATGACTGGGTTTCGATTTTCGATGAAGCCCGGTGGTTGGAACATTAGAACCGTGTCGCTTAAATCACCATGTAAAAATGCATTTTTGACGTCAAGTTGGTGAATTGGCCATGAACGAGACACCGCTAAACTGAGGAGGGTACGAATAGTAGTGGGTTTACCAAGGGACTGAAAGTCTCATGCAGTCAACGTCCACCAGTTGACTTTTCCCATTAACAACTAACCGTGCCTTGTATCGTTCCCACGTGCCATTTCATGAAATTTGTGGCGGTACAGTGATACGAACCCTGAATCTTTGGGTCAGAATGGGTCGGGGCAAACCCATTTGATGCAGGTGTAAAACCAGTAGATACAGGGTGGCGGGAATACAAATTTTGGGAGGTTAGTAGGTGATCCAATAAATCAGGAAATGGGGGAAAACTACCTGACAATCTTTAGACTTTATATTCTCAATCATGTTCTAGTTTTAGATGTCTTGGATACTATTATTTACTTTGTAATCTGAATTTGCAGACTAGCCCTCTCGAATCGGGCCGACTATCGTGTTTATTCTTGTTTTAAATTTAATCAGATTCCCAACTTCTATCATTTGGTTCCATTGTCGGGAAACGCATAGAAGATGGATCAGAAACCTAGGGATTACAGAGATGATATTGTTGCTCAATAAGAAGCCGTTGGAGCGCGGCTGGATTCAACTTTTGTAACCCTGAAGAATGAGGTTGAAGCAATCAAGGCTCGAGTCTATAGAACACCCTCTACTTCGGTCCAGTCAAGTCTAGCGACTAATCCAATCAAACCTAATCACCTTGCCGGATCCCAACCTGAAGATGAAGATGGTCAAAGGGACCATACCATCCTCCCCACCCGTCTCTGCCTCCACAACACCACCTGCTTCTGCCACACCACTACCAACTTTTATCAACCCGCCACCAAACTACACCGGTACCTACATTCCTCCTTGCCTCACTGCACCCTCAAACGATTCACTGCCATCACAAAAAATCACGTGGCCGTGCCTAATTTATGGGGAAAAAGATGTAATCCAAACTCCGATTGAAAATCAAATACGAATAGAGAGTGGGTTGAGATATAACCTAGCTGAATCAAAGAAGAAATTGGAGACATAAATTTACATTTTGGTGACGGGGAAACTAGACATAGAGTTGGGGTTATATCTTAGTAGTGGCTTGGGTGGCACCGACCCGAACCGAACTGCAGATCTGTTAAGAACAACCTTAGTCGTTGTTCGAAGCATTGGCAGACCAGACAAGATTTTGGAACTACTCATTACTTGGTCTAGTCATGGTCTGCCAAGATTTTGAAACTACTCATTACTTGGTCTAGTCATCACTTATCATTGAGAAGAACAAACCCAATTCAAGAAGGGTAAAATCTCCAGTTTTAAGGAGGTGTTGTCGAACCACTGCTGCAATTTGCAGCTGTTGCATATTTTGTGTCAGACGGATGGTTCAGAGGGTCACCGAGACCAGATTTACATGAAGACAGGTGGACCTTGGGCGTTTGTTTTTACATGGCTTGTGGAATTACAACCTATCTTAAGGTGACAGCGGTGCAGATAGCACAACCCACGAAAGTTTGGACATACGATGTGGACATGGAACAAGGGGGAGCGGTGAGCGAGTTTGTTGAAGATCGTAAAAAGCCAACAGGTCATTAAAATTTCAATATTTTCTTTCGACTTTAGGACAAGTCGTCTTTCCAGGGTGGAACTAACGATACGAACCTAGAATCTCTGGGTCAGAACGGGTCGGGGCAAACCCAATTAATGCAGGTGCAAAACCAGTTGATGTAGGGTGGCGGGAATTCAAATTTTGGGAGGTTAGTGGGTGATCCAAGAAATCAAGAAGTGGGGGAAAACTACCAGATAGTTTTAGACTTAATATTCTCAATCATGTTCTAATTTAGGTGTCCAGGATACTATTATTTACCTTGTAATCTGAATTTGGAGACTAGCCCCTCTCGAATCGGGCCGACTGGCCTCAGAAATAACTCCCAAGTGTGATTATCTATTAAAGCCTTATATTCAGTGGTCATGGCTGTGTTCCAATGCAGATCAGATAGGGCTTGTAGGTGGGATTTTAGGAGAGGAGAGATGGGTTGGGTATTTGTAGCATGAAGGTTTAGGTGTGCAGCGGGTTGCATTTGGGCTGTTTGTAATCTAGTGTTCATGGGATGGGTTCGTTGAGGGTTGGGCTGTGAAGGTGCAGTTTGGGGCTGCTGCAGTGGTACTTGGTCAGTGGGAACAGAGCTGGTTGAAGGCTGTTGTGAGGCTGGTGTGGTGGGACTGATGTAACGATCAAAGGCAGCAGGTAAGGGGTGCTGTTGAGGAGTAGACCGGCTACGCCTTTGATAGGTGATAACCTAGGTTTCTGTTTAGGCATATGGGTGGTGGCAACAGGTTGTGAGTTTGTTTGAGGGGCTGTTGTGGTGGTTGGAGGGGGCTGATCAGGTGGTGTTTGGGGTGCCGGTTGTTTGGGTGGGAAACCGGGAGGTGTGAGTGGTGTTGGAAAGAGCACAGAAGGAGGGAAGGAGTCTAAAATAAGGTAATCATGAGGTTTTGGGGGTTTAGTTTTGGCAAAGGGAAAACAATTTTCATCAAAGATGACATGACGGGATAGGATGATATTTTCCGTAGAGAGTTCCATACAACAGTACCCTCGATAATTGGTCAGGTATCTTAAGAAGATACACAAGGTGGAGCGGGTGCAAGTTTGTGTGATCTTGTGGCGTATAGGTTCGGGTAGCACGCACAACCGAACACACGTAAGTGTGTCCATATGTCCGCTGACGAAGGTATAAAGTGGCAAGTGGGGTATTGTTACGAAGAAGAGGGGTGGTAAGATGTGTAAATAGATGGCAGCATGAAGGGCTTCAACCCAAAACGAGGGAGGAAAGGAGGCATGCGTTAGGATAGAAAACATTATATCATTAATTTGTCTAATCATTCGCTCGGACTTCCCGTTTTGTTGAGAAGTGTGGGTGCTGGAGAAACGGAATTGAATTCGTTTGATTCAAAAATGGTTTTGAATTGGGTATTATCGAATCCCCCCCCCAAACCCCCGATCACACTGAAAGAGGATTTAATGGGCAAATGAAATTGGCGGAATTTACCAAATGTTTGAGATTTAAATTTCAGTGGGTAAATCCATACATATTGAGTAAAATCATCGATCATAGCCGGATTCGCTAGTAGGTGAGCTCCATAGATCACAATGCACAATGTCAAATGGAAGTAGGGAAACAAACAAAGATGCATAAAATGGCAAACGTTTGTGTAATGCAATCTGACACGAATGACAAAACAAAGTCCCAACACTTCTATTACAAGAAATTGAATTACGAGAAAATAAAAATCACATGACGGGAAGGCCTGGATGTCCAAGCCGATTATGCCACGATTCTCGAGTGTTGGAGACAAGAAACACGGAAGGAGCAGCCATGGTGAATGAGTAGAGATGGCCGGTACTATGGTGTCTGCTCAGAGTTGTCCCACTCCTCCAATCCTTCACAGTAAAACCAAGAGGGTCAAATTCGACGGAAACAAGGTTATCAGTAGTGAATTGACGCACAGACACTAGGTTTTTTATAATATCGGGCGTGTAAAGGACATTTTTTTGAGGTGTAGGTTTTTATGGTTATGTGGTTAGGATAGTGTTACCTGATTCGTGAATTGGTACACCATTACCATTACAAACTTAAATGGATTTAATAGATGAGGACACTAGAGGAGTAGAAAGAGTACCTTCATTACCAGTGAGATGCGAAGTTGCGCCGGAATACATGTACCACGTGTCATCAGGCTGCTGCAGAGTCATAGCATTAAAAGCCTCGTGTAGTTGAGTTAGATCCATGGGATCAAAAAAGCCAAATTTGCCTGAGCCGGCTGAGATGGGGTCCCATGTGGCTGTGTTTGCTGTTGTGGTGTGTTTCTGGGCCCTGAGACGACCAGGAGTTGGTCTACTTTGGATGGGTAGGGTTCGGTGGGGGGGGGACCAAGTTAGCCAGAACAGTGGTTCAGGAGACCATTGTTGTGGATTAGGTGAGGGCGGAGCGGGCCAATGGTTTTGAGGTTGTTTTAGGAACCAGCCTATGGGCTAGTTAACACGCCCGTTTTTATTGTTGTCGGGCTTGTGGTTTGTACCCCTAGAATTGAACTTGTTGCCCTGAGATGTGCAAGCAGGAGGGTCTGAGTGAACAACAACCATAACAGTTTGAGTTGGGCATAGTTTTGCTTGAGCTTCTTGGCGAGGCCCAAGCCCTGGCAATTTTATTAGTAGTAGTGTAAAATTTCCAGTATTCAATCAAAAAATTTTATACGTGGTGTGTTCGGCCCTGGGAGATTTTTTATACGTAGTGTTAATTTTAGGTCCCGTGACTTTCAGCCCTGGCATATTAATGGTTCAATATCCGCCACTGGCGAGACCGCTCATGATCAAGCATGGACACGGCCGTTTCCCAGGAGGGGAAAGACTGGTTAATAATCGGCCAATGTTGTCGTACTCAGCAGGAAGACCACGTACGAGTTGGATAACCAGCCGCTGATCAGTAACAGGGTTGTCCACGTCAACGAGTTGGTTAGTAATCTCCTTCAGACGTTGACAATAGGCTTCAAGGGAAGACATGGATTGTAGGGTGAGATGGGTGAAGGCATGTTCAAGGGCTACAGTCCTTGAGCCTTTGTTGTTTAAAAACAACTCAGAAATTCTTTGCCATGCTTCGTAGGCCGTTGATTGTGGTTTGAGCACCCGCACCAGTAAGTTGTCTGCAAGTGTTCCGTAGATCCACTGCAAGTCAACAGAGTCGATATCCTCCCACGCTTCATAGGTAGGGTCAGTTTTGGCAGGGGGAGGAGTACCATCAATGTGGGCTTGAACCTTTTACCCCTTGCATGAAGCTTGAAAAGCCAAACCCAAGATGTGTAAGAAACTTTGACACCATCAAGGGTACAAACCTTCCTGGTGATATCAGTCACGGTGTAAACCGAGTGCAAGGATGTGGGGTGTTATCAGATTTGTCAGACATGATGAAGGACAGATTGCTGGAAACGAGGAAAAAAATTGAACAGGAAGGGAAGAAGGCTGCCGGAAAAAAGGAACAACCGAGTTTGTTAAAGGTGGTGGCGGCTAAGGTTAACAGGCTCTAATAACCATGTTAACGATAGTGAAAAGCTCAAAACTCATTCATTGAATAACAAACAGATAGTACACTGCATATACAGGAGAATACAAACTATCCTATAAACCCTCCAAGTCTAGAAGCTATGTAAATCAACAAGAAATACAAATATTAAACAATTATATTTTATCTATTCTGTCTGTTAATATTTAATTATAGTTATACATGTAGGGGTTCCCTTTGGTGCTTGATATATTTTGGTGTTTAATAAAAACGATTAAAAGTTTTGAAGAATCAAAAGTCATGACAAGTCAATCTGTGTTTCAGGATGGAGAAAATTATTTCTCTGTGGTTGCACTATTTACAGGATATGCCATTATCAAAGTGGAAAAATTACTAACACAAGTACTGGAATCACAGAAAATAACTCACAAGGCTACCAAATCCAATGTAGATGGGCTTTTCACCATTTTTAAGCCATTCCACTAGCGAATCTGGAGGTACATAACTTGATGCAAGGTCTAAGAAACAGAAACCCACCACATCAATTTGAGGACCCCAATCTATAACAAATCAAGTACACAGAACATTAGAATGCCATAAGAATGCTGACACGATTTTTGTGTTTTTTTTCTTCGTTTCAAGGTTTATTCACGAACAATGTGGTCCGCTACCATTAATATTAAGAGGTTTCATGGCCCATCTTTCTATAGAGTATATTAGTGATTACAGGTCAAAAATACAAAATGTAGAGGTGGAAGGTCAAAAGGGTTGTTTTTGACACTGGCCTGATTGTCCCAAAATACTACTTGTACGAACATTTTAACTATCTATATAAACATCCAAGTGTCAAATATGATTAGCATGTACTTTATTTGAATAATGATCAAATATTTTTCTATCAAATGATTTTGGAAATTTGATGCATTAAATATACTCTTTTGAGTGACATCGAACCCGTTTGGACCATTTTCATTTAAGCTACTTCTTTTTGTTTCACACTTTCACCCGTTGTTAGAGATAAAACATAACTACAGTTAGACCATTCATAGGTAAATGGGTCAAAACTGCCTCCTTTTAACAAAGTTCACAACTGCACAGACCCATATCGTCAACTATAAAAGCTTGTAAGAGGATAGCAAAAATGCTGTTAGTAGCAATGCCTACGTCATACATCACCAACAGAGGACTGTATGGGGCATACTATTGCAACTATAACCTGCTGATTTATGTATATAAACAAACCTTTCGGTTTAGGGACAAGATGTGGACTCCAAATATATCCGAAAGGCAAATCAT